>JAHLJT010002406.1:67904418-68039702 GCA_031308135.1 Acheta domesticus
GAGAGATGGAGAGAGAGGGGGAGACGAAGAGAGAGACGGAAAGTGACGGGGGGAGAGATACGGGCAGAAAGACGGAGAAAAGAGAACGGGGAGATGGAGATTGTGAGGGAGCGAGAAATAAAAGGAGTCGAATTGTTTAAATTAGGTGTTTTTTTTTATTTCTCGCCTTATTTTTCTTTCTGAACAAATAGATTCAGTTCTTTGTAAATAATAAACAATTTATATGCTTCAAGTGTTTCTATACTTCTATAATGCAAAGTTTTTGCCTATAATCAATTTTTCAAACCAACTTTTGAGTGCTTATAGCGGCTCAACCATGTCGGAATATCCTCGTAGTTTATTAGACAAAATATGCTTAGAATTGTCTTAAGAGCTTATTTTCGAAGTTTCGACGTTTCCTCCCCGGACAACTGTATACTACTGTGTAATACTAGCGGAATTACGAATATTGTTTATTGCTGTCAGGGATACCTACGTAGGCCATGCCGAAAGTTTTTAGTAGCGACCGTAGGAGGAATTTGGGTAGACAGGGGTTGGCAGTACCTGAAAGTGCGCTATTCCTGACCCTGAACCCAAAGAGTTGGAGAGGTGGGGGGGGGGACTCAAGCGAACCGAGGGGTGAAGAGCCTTTGTTGCAGACTTGCTGTGCTCGAGATGAACGTCTCGCGCCGTGAATTTCGGGTCATGATTTTGTACGATTTTAAAAAGGTTTAAGTGCCGAGGAATACCGCAGTTCCTTGACATGTGTTTTTGGTGAATCTGCACCGTCTAGAGCGTCAGTCGGATGTTGTTGAATATTTGCAGTACTCATTTTAGTGGACAGCCGAGCAATCAAACGCGATACTCATAATTAACACGAAAAATGGCATATGCCCTTTTTGACAACTAACAAAATAGTTTATGAATATGGTGTGTTAATCAAAAGAGAAACAGAATAGGGAAAAATCTTACGTTGCATTTACATTAGTCTGTTGCTTGGTCGCGTCGAAACTTGTATAGTGGAGTAGACAAAATTTGAACTTGCACCACCTCACACTGATGAATTGAAAAAGAAAAGAAACGAGGCATTTATTTTTTTAAATTATTTTTATTGATCGAATTATGAGTACGTGGTTCTGTATTTATTACTTTTTCACATATATTTGTACTGACTTATAAATCTAATCTAAACTACTTCTAAATCTAACTATAAATTGGTTTAGGATACTCATTGAGCACCAACGCTTAGTTTCACATTGGAAATATGTGGAGGAAGGCATATAGCGGATGTCTATTCGGATTCGGGTCGGGAAATCGTTGATGTGCTTGGTTGAAGCGGGCTATAAAGGCATTTAATGTACAAAGCTGCTACCAACACTCGAGATAAATAGCTAGACAAACATAAATTTTCCCTACCCGTCACCGCCAATTTCGTCCAGAAATGATTTCACGAATTGTCTCCAGGCTTCTGGAGAGTGGGCATGCGTTCACTTCGCCTACGGAACAGGAAAATGAAGGCCAGAATACACATTCGTCTGCGAGAACTCTCTGCGGGTTCTAAATGTTATTGTCGCGATGTCGATGTTCCACAGAGTATCGTTTAGCATTTTTTGTAAAAACAGCCCCTAAGAAAATAATTTCTAGCGGAAGCAGAAAGTTCGTCATATCAGCTCGTAGGATTATCCTTAAGCAAAAATGACGTAATTCGCTTGGTCATTTTAAGGAAGCTCATTATTAATGACCACCGTTCCCCAAAACATTTTTATTTGAACCTTTCACAGGGTTACCCTTCATTGGAGCAATTACATAATGGAGGGAAGAAACCTACATGTTAATTCGTGTACAATCATTTATCCGGTTACCTGAGTAGGCTGACGTTAGATACAGCTGCCCAAAACAAAACTCGCGGAAGCATCAGTTCGAGCTGCAAGCATAGAAATCAAATTCATTGTTTCGTTCTGACTGCAACTCTGTCACAATTCGAAAAACACGAATTTTAAAGTCATGACACTCATTTTAAAATATTTTATAATTTATTACAGAAATCCTCTGAAGCCTTTTAGTAGTAATGCGTACCTCTTAATACACCAATTACTAAGCATGTGATACATATCATTCCACTGTTTAAAACTGTGAACTCGTTTATTTCGAAACTTCATATTTTGAGTTTCGCCAAAATTGCAGCCCATAAACGATTTTAATGAACGAACATTTTAGCTGCAAAACGTTCACGTCATGATATTAAGGAAAGAAAAAAAAATGCGGGCCGTCGTGTATCGTATGTGACTTTAATTCACATGGAAGATATGCAAAACATAATTCGAGCATTCCAGGAATTTTGTTTATTTTCTTATGGCTTTGTTCATGTTCAGCGTTTATTGATACGCCGCTGAATACTGCGATTAACATATATATAAGAAAAAATAGTAGAATTAATAGATTAAATGAATAGAACACATAAAACAGTTGATGCTATTAAAGTACTCTGGTGCGTGGCAATCAATGTTTGCCTCACTCGAGAGTTTCACCGAAAAAGGAAAGAAACCACTCTACGCCTAGCACCATAGCCTCCTTTAGTACTAAAGGAGGCTATGCTAGCACCAATGCAGACGCCGCGCGGATGATGTGGTAGCTGGATTGAATTTCGGGCCCAGAAGTAACTAACTCAATTTTCTTGAAGACAATTTTTGTTTTTTTCCGGAAAACTGAATCTGTCATTCGTCATGAATGCCAACATAGAATCTGGGGTACTTTTTTTCGTAAAGGAAGCTTCTTGACACCTGCAGAGAAGAAACGAAACAAATCAGAAAAAAATCCGGTTTTAGGGGTTCTCGGAGTTAGCGCGGGGTCTAGGGTCTAGGTCCTCAACATGGAGAATTCTCCTCCTCCTCCTCTAGGAGGTCGAAAACTTGGGATTGGAACTAGGGCCTGGATACATACAACATACGCAAAGGAAAAAGGTTTTATCATGGATGAATAGTGTTAATCTATAGTTTTATGACCTTTTTTTTTAGGAACCCCCCCTTTTTCAGTACTTGCCTATGACCATACAACAACCATTATTCATTCATGACATGGCCATATGACCATAGATAAACACAGGTCTATTCATTTAAATGACCTTCCTCGTGAACTAAAGGCTTCCCACGTTTACAACAGATAGCGCCGTGGAGCTAGGAACCACTCGTAAATACTCTTTGCTAGGAACATTGATATCTCCATGATTTTAACGCGAATTTGTTTTCACATGTTTCATACGGCCTGCGTGCGTCAATTGGTCAAAGAGAGGTTGGCTCGCTAGTATATACTCTTTGGACTCGCTGGAGCACGCTGCATGGAGAAGCGGAGAAAAGCGGAGGTGTGACAGACTTGCGGTTAAGGTCCATTGTAATAATTTCTACTTGGCGGCTTCTGATCTAGTTGTCATCTCTGATAATTCATGTGAATGTGGCTGAGTTGAAAAATGAAAACCTTTACATACCGTATGTTAAGTTGAACAATTCAGTTGACAATAATAGTCGTGTCGCTTGCAGATTGCCCAACTTGCAAAGTTGGTTTGGACCATATTACACTTCTAATATTTTATCGATATAATGTTTATGAATGGCGATGTTTGAAGAGAAGATTATTAAGAAGGTGCCCGGAAATGTGTACCCCAATCCAAAGGAGAAACAAGGTTATATTGAAAATTTAAATTCTAAAACTAAAGTGGAATTATTAGAATTATTGGAAAGGCAAGATAAACTGTTATCCAATAAGTAAGTTTAAAGACTACTGTTTGTCTTAACTTTGAATTTTACAATAATTTAAGAATTATGTAATAATGAAATATTTGTAGGTCTTTTATAAACAAATTACCTGATAAAGGGAAAAGAATTAAGACTTTTCGAGAGCGTGTGGTAAAAACTTTAGCAGAGAAAGATCAAATTGACCAAACTTGTGGACTTTTGTCTGGTCTTTCTCTCTCAAAAAGTAATGTGGTAGATGAAATTGAGTGGACAGGTGAATTAACTGGTGTGCTAAATGAAAGCAGTGATATTAGCAGTGATGAAGATACTAATCCCTTGAAAATTCTTGCATCTCATTCTGGTACAGGAAGATTCAAGAAAAAGATACACAGGTATTATTTTTGTACTCATAGTTATATTTTCCCTTTCTTAAAACACATTTGGATTGTGAAATTGATGCAGTAGTAGTAGATTAATTACAATGGAGTCCTTAAGATCTTCTGATGAAGATTTACATATTTGTGCTGTGTCTTGGAAAAAAGTGACTGATACTATTGTAAAAGATGGTTTCCGAGAAGGAGTAAGTGCAGGACATGAAAAAACATACCAAGATGCTTTTGACTTGGGTTATAAAGAAGGTCACAATCTTGGCCGTCGAATTGGATTTCTTAAAGGTGCTCTTGATATTCTGAAAATCTACGATTCAAATTTTCAACTTTTACTGAAGATTCTTTTCGAGTTGACTCATTACACGAGACATGCATTAGCTGTAGAATGGAAAAGGAAAGTAAAAAAATTAACCAGTTGCAATCCAAAACAGAAGATGGTAATCCTTTGAGTAATAATGACTCGTATTCTGAAAATGTTGGTAATGATTTTGCTGGAAGTACTGGTAGTATTAATAATTCCCAGATGTGTAATGAGAATACATCTGCTGATCACATGTGTAAAATTCAGAGTGAAAGTAGTTTAGAAGTAGTGAATAATATGGAGCATGTGTTATTACCTCTTTTAGGGAAAAATGGAATTCCTACTCTGAATTCATAAAAAAATTATATTCAAATTTTAAATAAATGAAAATAACTGATATGTCTTATAGTTATTGATTTCCTTCCACCAATCCCTCCATTCTTTGATGTGTATGGTGATATTGTTTGTAGGAGATTGAAGGAACAAGTCAAGTTGGAAAAATACGGAGATACTCCTTTAATAAGCGTGCCAGAAGAGGATTCTAATGAAGAGAAGTATGTAGGTTTTTTTAAAAATAATTTTCTGGTATTTTATATTACTATTAGTAATCTTGCATTATTTTTAATTTTTTTGGTATTTGTACTTGTTATCAGAAGTTCAAAGCTTAATTTCTGAGGTATATCATAGTTAAACATTGGTATTTTGTAGTTCTTTCTTTGTACCAAACTTATTTTAATTTATTGGAATTACGTTGGTTTCTTTTAAGTTATAAATGCTTTCGCATCAGCCTACAAGCCATATTTAGTCATCTGATTTTTAAAATTAATATGTAACTATTTTATAATTTCTGCACAATGTAAATATACTAGTCACATTAAATTCCATTAAGGTTTTTCAAGTGGCCTCGAGTGCCTTGGAAGTTTTTTGATGGAGACTTTGTAGTTGCACACTTTACTGTCACGTAGTGGACAGCATCTTTCTCCAACTCTTGATAACCTCTGGGAAGATAAACGTATAACCGTTTGAATGGGAATAGAAATATTCGTAGGCAGATAAACTACTACTCATTCTTCTATCTGGACCTGAACTTCATTTATTTTGCAAGTAAGTGCTATCTACTGGGTCTCAAAAGATCCATTTCAAAATATTTTTGGAGTCATATCCCATATGTATGTAATTAAATTCCAAAAAATATTTTTAACTTTCTGGACAATTAAGAATTAGTTAAAGGGAGTTTGGATATTGGGTTTTCCCTTCCATATCACAATCTTTATGTTAAGCAGATTGCCTAACACAGGTTTCAATCCCACAACTCTTGGTTCTGCCCAGTGCTGTTTTCACTGCAGCTTGTATGCTACCTATGCTATCGGAATTTTACAATTCAAAAATAATTTTCTAGAATTGCTAATATTTACTATACATAGTCTCCAATTATTATTTGCTTATGACTGAATGCTAATTTAGGAGAATCACAAAAGCAAATAAATATTATATGCTGCATAAAATATCATTTGGGAATGTTTTCAATGACATGTAATGTCATTGAAAGGTGAATTGTGCTGTTGATATTTAAGTGGAGATTGTTGCTGTCAACATTAGTTGCTATTGCTTAGGCATAGAAAATATGGAATCCTATGTTCTTTGTGAAGCTTGTAAAGTTAGTTTGAGGGTCTAAGGTACATTTTTGGTAATGTTTTGTTTGTTTGATGCTTCTTTTAAAGGCTGGATACCAGCACTAAGTCATCGAAAGGAGATACTACAGAAATAAAGCCTTGTAATGATCTCTATGCACAGCATTTATGTGAAAAAGTCGATAAGCCACCAAGCAAGAAAAGTGAACCATTTAAACCTCACTCCACTACAAAATCTGGGGTGCATCCTGGATTGTTTGTTCCCAAGCATCAAGGCCCACATTGGGAGGTGACAGCAGCTACTCCACCCCCTCCTGTTCATGGAGCGGTCAAACTCATAACGCTGGAGGAAAGCTTACGAATTCAGCAATTACAGGCTGCAAAGCTAAAGGTATGTTGGTAGTGTATGAGTGCAAGGGAAAAAGATAACAGTAAATTTGTTTTTGCTTGTTTAACTTAAGAATTTGTAGTAGTTCATTTGTTTCTTTTTCTTACCGAATTCTATTACGGTACAAGTTGAAAACATATCTTGTGGAATTTGAATGGACTTTTTTTTGGTAATAATTTCCCGTGTGATCCATGTATGAATTTTTTGTTTGCTTAGTATGCCCAACTTTCATTGTATAAATCATTTATATTATTTGATACGTTTTTTATTTAATTTATTAAGCAGTTTGATTAATATAATTTCCTTGTTTGAATTCATTTTATAGGCCATACAGGCAAAGCATGCATCAGAGAAGTTAGCTTTAAATTCCACTGTCAAGCTTGGTTCCATTTTGCCTGACCTCTCAGCAAGAACTGAGTATCGTGACACACAACAGGAATACGATTCTTGCCACAGTTCTGATGCAGAAGAAAATGATGGGCAAAGTGATGAGGATGACAAGAGAGATACAATTGTATATACATACACAGAATAACTGTTAATTTTTGTAAATTGTGTAAGGATTTGTCTTAAGCAAAATGAAGGTAAGAAAACTGTATTTCCAAGTTGTTATGGTAAAATAAATACATTATTTTTTAGTAAATGTGTTTTATAATCTTGGTGTATTATTTCAAAAGCCTTGTTCTTGCTGTAAATGCTAATAGTTATTGTATAAATTGAACTGATGCAATTCACATTTGTCATTAGGATGAATTAATTCATAGTCTACCTTGTGGATCTTGGGATGTGAATTGTAAAGACTTGCTGCAAGCATTGAATATAATATCTGGATCCTAAGCAACAAGAATTGAGATGACACATGAATAGTAGAGCAGCAATTACTTCATTTTGACATGTATTTTTATGTTAGTAAATCAAAAGTGGATGAATTTTCTTTTATTATGAATTATTTTTATTGCTGCATACTAAAATTTGAATATAACCATCTTCAAAGATTGAAGAACCATACTAAATGTGCTGAGTAAACATAAATAGGGAACTTCATTTTAGAGCATTAGAACTATTGACAATGAAACAAATTCAACATTTTCTAAGAATATCAATTTAAATAAAGTCAGTTATTACAAAGCAAATTAACCACCTTTGGCCCTTTATCGCTACTGTGGTTGTCTTATTCTGTGTTGTCAACTCTTCCTCCAAATGTGTTGGTTTTTTATTTTGTCATCAATTTGAGTATCCCAAATGTAGCATCATCAAAATCATAAGTTCAAAAATGCTGTTTCATTAGAAATCCATATTGTTTTTCCCAGATCTTGGATTTATTAATTTGCGTCCATTTTGAAATCTCGTATTGTAATAGGATTTTTTATTATTTATAATTTAATTTTATCACAATTTTTAATAATTAAAAGAGTAACATTTTCTCCCCTATCAGTGGGAAATGGGATCTTCATTTAAACATCTTGCTGGGCTGAGGAAATCCACAGAGGTTTGTACGGACTAATCTACATTCTACAAACATTTCTCAATGAATGGTTAATTTTAAATCGGTAGTCTTCAGTTAAATTTTATATTGTCCATGCATTACAAGGACAATAATTAAAGTTTAATGATTTATTGATTTTATTGCCAAATTAAAGAATCATATTAAAAAAATTATTTATGAATTTGCATGTATTGTATTTGCTGAAAACTATATTCATTCTTTTAACAAGAACTGTTTCATTTAAAATTATTGTATACACTGCAAAAGGATATAAACATAAAATTCTGAATTCTTTGTAATTCATCACATACATGGGTAATATGTTTCAAGACAATTATATTATTATTATTATATTTACCTGTAGTAACAAAGAAAACTGTTGCCCCTGTGAAGTTAAATCTGAATAAAGTTTGGTACAATCATTTTAATACTAGCTTCTACTGACAAGTTTTTCACTTCATAATTACAAAGCACTTTCTTAAGAACTAATACATTATAAATCAAGCTCAACTTCCACTATTCAAAATTAAATATTTGGGCTCGCTCAGAAACTCTGTTAAGCGGTGATGTCTGACAGTCTTCCAAGAGCAAGTTGCTGACTATGGAGATCAATTAAATACATATGGGATATTCCAATCACTATTTACACAATAATTGAGAATAATTGTGATAGATAAAAATGCCCAGAATGGGTCATCTCTTTACTTGCTGATATTAACTGAATTAAATTTATAAATAGAAATCATTTGTAAAATTTATTTTGACAATTATGCTAGCTACCATTTCTAACTTCAGATTTGATTAAACCTGGTAAAATCTAAAGGCTGGTGTCACTACTCTGGTAAATAAGTCCACAGTATCATTCAGGTAATATTTCCAAGCCTTTTCCTTTAGTCTCATCAAAATGAATATTCATTTACAAGTACAGAGTTTTGAATAAACTCTTGGTACATTAGCTTGAAAAGGATGCTTGAAGCATTTTACCCCTCTGTAAAATATTTTTAAGCAACATATGTTCTTCCAAGTATTGTCCCACTTTATAACTTAAACTTATGTTGAAGTAAGTATTGCTCACAGGGCATGTAGATATATTTTTTAATAAATTCTTCTTGCTTCAATTGCTAGTCTGTAACCTCAATATACAATTGTTGGCTATTTAGAATGTGATAAGTGCTGAAATACATTCAGCCTTAAATATTCACTATTAAATGCTGTATAAAATGATGTCCTAAGATCATTGTATTTCAAAAATATAACAATCATTATCTCAGAGATCATCTCTTCTCTCAATTTTCACTAATTCAACTTCAAAAATTAGAGTTGCATCTCCTGGAATCTTAGGAGGAGCTCCTGTTGACCCGTACCCTAACTCTGGTGGAATAACCAATTTCCGTTTTTCTCCTTCACACATTCTGAAAGAACAAACATTTAATTGAATTCTCAATTCCAAATCTCTGAAGTTGATCATGGTATTACCAAATTTCTTACCCCATTAATCCTTGATCCCAGCCTTTGATGACTTGTGCAGACCCTAGAGTAAATGTAAGGGGCTGCCTCGCCCGTAGCTGCTATCAAATTCGGTGCCATCTTCCAGAGTACCCTTCAAAATATAGATTGCCTCTTATTTTTAAGCCACGGAATCAACGGTCTGGATAGATAATAAATATTCATGCATATTCACCTTATAATGCATGTGTAAGAAATCCCCTTTTCTTCGACTTCACCTGACAGTTGTCTACTCTCTTTTTACGCCAATTGGGAGCTTTTTCTTCGAAGTTTTTTCTTCTTCGCCATGAACTTCGTGTACGAAGGAAAATGCAAGTAAAATGAATATTACAGAAAAGCACGTTCTAGGGGGAACCATCGTGCCTAGACTCCGCTTAGGACAACGCGGTGACGCTTCCTCAATGACGGTCAATATTACTCGACGATGTTGAAAACAGAATTCAAGCATGACAGTTGTTTCAGAGCCAGAGCTGATGTGCAGCTTTCGTTATCTTCACATCGTCGTTGTTTTTAACAAAAATTGGTAATGTTACGTGTATGGAGTATTGTTCCAAGAAGTCGTTGTGGAAATAATTATCAACCGCGGAATATAACAAAACATTCGCATGTGTTTCGAGAACGAGAGTGAGTACACTCATGAAGTAGCTACGTTTTAGGTAGGTTAAATGAGAATGTACAGGGATTTGCGTAATATTTCTATATTGGCTTCTATAGTTGCTGTGGCAATTGCGATTGTGGAGTCGTGGAATTTTGATGTAGTGCGAGCAGATTCTGAGATAATTCTTGAGAATCAAGCACGAGAACTCCCACATTATTTATGGAATTAATTTTATTTCATAGCCCTGAAAAGACGTGATGACACTTGATATATGGGGTTATGCAACTAGTTAAAGACGTTCCTCATAATACTTCAGGCACCTAACCCACATTCATTCAACAGTCCATACCGTTTCGAAGTACGGTATAAGTAAAAGCGGGCCACTTTCCACTTTCCTTCCCTCTAAGAGATATGTGTGTGCAATGAAACATCTTTGATTGAAGTACTGAAAACTTTTGCTAATGTTATTAACTTTTTTAAAATGTGGGAGCATACAGAAACGTCGTTACGTTCATGATAAATAAAGTTTTTCATTGCTTTTCTTTGAAGTGTTGAAGATGTTTTCTTTACGTCGGGTGGTGAGTATAGTGTGGTGGCTGGAGCTATCACTGGTACTGCCCATATCTTTAAGTAAAAACCAATATGATGTGGATGCTATTGGAATTGTACGATGGGTAGAGCAGCATCAACTGTATTCAGGATAGCTTTGGATTATAAAAGGGCATTATATTGCAAGAAATATTGATCCAGGGTCCCCAGAGTATATTACTCTTCGATCTCAGGTATGTTTGCTCTAAGGATTATGACAGTACAGTAAATTTTTATTTCTATAATACAGTTTTACTGTAATTTATCTGTAGGTACACAAGCAGCAGCTGAAAAACTTTTAAATTTATGCTGCACCAACAAAGGTGTCTACATTAAAGTTGGACAACACATTGGAGCATTGTTACTTAGTTCCCAAGGAATATGTTGATACAATGAAAGTGCTACATAGTCATGCACCCTCTTCAAAATTAGAAGAAATTTATAAAGTTCTACGTGAAGATCTCAAGGAAGATGTAAGTGTTTTTTTAAGTAATTTTCTTTTCATAGAAGGTGAAGGACAGTGGATATTCTTACGGACAATTAGTGAATAGAACTAGCTTTTGTGTATTCTTTTAAGATTTGATATTGTAATAATGGACAACTTTTGATCATAAGAGCAAATGTATTTTGTTCAAACTTTGTAACTTGAGATTAGTTGCAGAAATGTTTTGGATATGTAAAGACCAGAGGACACGCAATAGTGTATTAGTTGGTTGCATAAAAGTTGTTAACACTTATTTGGCTGTATTTCACATGTTTGTCACTATTTGGGTATATAGTACTGGAGAAGATGACAGAACCTAGTGTGATTTTCCCAATATTGGTTGTTTTGGAGGTTAAATTAACAATGTCGGATGCTGAGATAATATTGTTAGAAAATTGTTAATTGCAATTTTAATTTTAAGTATAACAAAAAAACTGTTTTGAAATCCATAATTTAGTATGATAAGTTGAATTTAAAAATATTCTCATAATTTCTAGGAAATAAAATGAAATTCTCAATATTGTATGTTCTTTTCTGACTTATTATTGCAGCCATTGAAAATATTTGCATCCATAGAACCTGAACCTATTGGAACAGCATCTTTAGCACAGGTACATAAGGCTCGTTTAATTGATGGAACAATTGTAGCTGTCAAAGTTCAACATCCATCGGTTCGGGGCAATTCAAGAGTAGACATGAAGACAATGGAAATTTTGGTCAATCTGGTTTCATGGGCCTTTCCAGAATTAAGTTTCAGTGGTTAGCGGAGGAAACAAAACGTAACATCCTCTCGAACTGGACTTCACTCAAGAGGGCCATAATGCAGAAAAAAGTTAAATGTCTATTTAAGGATACCACATGGCTTAAAGTGAGTCACATTACTGTCTTTGGATTGCTTGTTAATTGTTTATGTTATAATATTTTTTTTAGTGAATGTCACTAGAATAAAATGTGCATTTCTTGCTTTTATAGGTTCCTGCGATACACTGGGACCTTACCACACAACGGGTGTTGACAATGGAATTTGTGGAAGGTGGTCAAGTCAATGACTTAGAATATATTCAGTCAAATAAAATCAATCCTTATGAAGTATCAAGTAAGCTTGGAAGACTGTATTCCCAAATGATTTTTGTTGAAGGTTTTGTTCATAGTGATCCCCATCCAGGCAATATATTTGTTAGAAAGAATTCTAATAATGAAGTAGAAATTGTGTTGTTGGATCATGGATTGTATGCTGTAAGTTTCAATTTTGTTTATTGTAAATTCATAATTTGTGTGATGTGCAGTATGAATAAATTCAGTTTGAAAGAGATTTTCCTTAGAACCAATTGGCATTTTTTTTTCAAGTTTTAGTTGGTTAAAGTAGGGTGTACGGTACACCCTTAGAGAAGCGATGCGAAATGAATAAAACTTCCCGATAGGCGATTTTCATGGCTCATAAATTTTTGAGATGCCTTATAAGCTTTGTCCCCGCCGCATTATTATGCCAAATTACTTTCAAGGCAAGTTTTCTTGCTTCGCTCGCCCGGATCCAAGTCACGGCGAGGCTTGGGCCTTTGGCCCTCGCGTTCACTATAAACAACCTTGAGTCTATCCACCACATAATTGCCAATTCACTTTTATAAGAATCACTTCAGTAAGAACTTTATAAGAATGCCTCCAGTATTTAAACTGTGCAGTTTACAAACACGTGAAGATATGCGAAATGCCTGTTTGAACAACTTCCGTAAGTGGTACCGTACACTAGACTTCAGCCTTTTAATTTTTCAATCTCTCCGCTTGGAGTGATTCAGAATAAATGACCTCACATTCTACACAATTATTGGTATTTCAGTTTGGGTGCTTCAGGGATATGGCTTGATTATTGTGGATCTTTCTTTTATTGTTGATTATTAACGGCGGATTATGGTCATGAAAAACTGTAGAAATAGGTAGGCAAAATTGTATTACAGTCCTTTCAAAAGGCACTGTACATTTTTCTTATTCTTATTTATGTTCTTATGTAGAAAACTTCTGAAGAAAACATAATATAATTACCTTCATGGAATATTTGCTTTCTTTATTGTTCTAACTGATTCTCATAGACATTTTTCTTTCATTTTTGGGCAGTTGAAATGAAAAAGGCTGAATCAGAATAGTTACCTTTTGCTTTTCATTAAATGCAAGATGATTGTCTAATGCTGCACAGAATGATCTTTTTTCTCACCTTTAATTTAAATATAAGTGAAAATATTGTACAATTTACTTTAATTGTCAGGTATTACACAAATTTACTAAATTTACTCTCTCACATTGTATCTAGAAATATATTTCGAAATTTGCAATTTTCAGAAACTCAGTTCAACGAAAATGATACCTTTGTCCCTTGTTCTACCTAAAAACATAAAACAAACATTTGCAGTAGTTTCTGAGATTTTCTAAAAATAATTTGTGTAAATGTAAACAGAAATTCTGCAAAAAAAAAAAAAACGTTCATTAAAAAAATATACGTGGCTTTTTTAAAGACCTTACTTTTTAAAATATATTTCATTTAAGACAAAAATGTCTGTATTCAATATTGTACTTTTGCAGTATTAGCTTTTTGCAATCTTCAAAAAATACAGTGTTTGCGAGAAAGGGAACTGGCACCAACTTGTTAATACCATCCTTTGATACATAGAAATTTTTAGAAAATATTTTGAGCTGTTTTTGATAAAAAAATTGTTTAAAAATTCGATGTAAAAAATAACTTTACTACCACTAGTGATTTTGTACATGCTTTGTAATATGAAATACTTGCACTGTGGTGGCAGTAAAATGGAACAAAGATTTATTGATAGTTGTTGGATTTCTCTGTAATCTGCAGGAGAAAAATGAAAAAAGGTACAATTAAAAAAAATTGGATTCAGGATAATTTAATTTTGATCAATAAATATGAGAATAGGCCATATTTAGGCATTTAAACACAAAGTAGGCATTTATATACATTATAAAAATTTGGATATAATACTCCTTATGCTTCAAAATGAATAAGTAATCTAAAATATTGCATTTTTCTTTGAAAGAAAAAAAAGGCAAAAAGGACAAAACTCCGCAGCTTATTGATTATATTTGAATATTATTGTATGAAGGTGATGTTTGAACTAATTTTAGATTTCCTTTTAGACATTAAGTAATGATGTGCGATGTGAATATTCAAAACTGTGGTTGAGTATCTTCAACATGGACAAAAAGGGAATGCGACAACATTGTGAGAAACTAGGAGTGGGTGACTTGTATGGTCTTTTCGCCTGCATGGTTACTGGACGTACTTGGGATGCTTTAATGACTGGCATTGATAAAACCAAGTTTAGTGTAAAAGAAGTAAGTGGCTTTGCAATTGTTGTCTTGAGATTCTTGTATAAGTATTACATAACTTATGATGGCAAGAATATTATAGTTACATATTTCTATAATTGAAATAATAAAAACTATAATTGCAAAAGTTTGATGATTCAATTGTTATTTCAGAAAGCCTTATTTCAAAAAGAAATACCTGGACTCTTGCCTCAAATATCTGATGTTTTAGCAAGAGTTAATCGGCAGATTCTTCTTATATTAAAGACCAATGATTTAATGCGAGGCATTGAACATACATTGAAGACTGAGACTCAGTAAGTACATTTATTAATCTATGAGGGTGGGGACAGAAGTCATGGCACTATTTTTTTTCTAAAGAAATGTTATTGGATCACACAATTTTAATTGTCACACAAAAGAAATGCTGTACGAATGTGTGTTCACAACAACAGATGGCTTTGAGGGTGTCTCTATTAGGATAGAGGGTAATGTGAAATCAGTTGCCCGACTGCTGCCATGCCTGATGAATGTAACCCATTTCAAGCAGCTCTCATACTCCATGATAGCCATTTTCCATTTAAGAAATGCCTGAGAATATCATAGGGAATTGGAGGAAGCTCTAGGGAACAATGCCCTTTCATACCAGGGAGTTTAAAAGGGGCTGGAGAGTTCTACTAGGACTTACAGCAACCAGTGATCAACAACACACGTGGGGACAAGTGAGTGTGTGGACATGTGGCACTTGCTGTAATTGAGTGTGCGCTAATCTGGCCTTTAGAATGGTATGTAGGTATTGCTGCTGGAAGGTTGTAAATTTGTATATAGTAATATGTATGGAGCAGATGTCTATGATTTTGCATATTTTTGTCTCTTGCTTCAGAGGATAGCTAAATGAAATTTCTTGACATTTTGGTTAGAATTGGATGCTAAGCAGATTAATATGTTAGTGAACATTCGGCCGATTTTTCCTGTTGGCACATATTCAGGCACATGTTTTGTTAAAATGAAAACTTATCTCTACAAGGTTTCATCTTTTCGTAGAATCTCTTTATTTGTGTACTTTGATTGATTAGAAAGAGCTTGAAACAGTTGTGTTTTATTTTATTTTGTAAAGATGATAAAATATTTATGCAAATGTAGGATATTTCTTGATTTTAAATTTTTTAAACCAGGCAGAAGAAATGCAACAAGATGTACAATACACTTCACGAAGTTGAATATTTACTTCAATTTTTTCTTCTGAAAAGTGAGGTAGATTTTGTTTATGTTTGCACAAAAATATATATTTTCTTTCCAAGCATGCTACTTCTGAATTTTTATCCAGAGTTTTATGCAGAAAATATAATAAGTTCATGATGTAATGAATGCAATTGTTCATTTTAATTGCAATTTAAAGTGAATATTCCAGAATTTTTAGGTAATAAACGCATATAAAAAGATATTTTAAGATTTTTTAGGGCATAAAAATCCTCTCCACACTAATATGTTTTGGTTCGTGAAATGAATACTGTAATTTCAAATATCATAATGAATATGAGAAACACAAATTTTGTGTGTCTTTAAATGCACATGCACTTGGTTCATACCTTGTCCTTTCATGTGTAGGTTTCACATTTTCCACCAGTGTTCGTATTCTCAAAAAAAAAAGTTGCCATGACTTATACCCCAACCCTCGTATATTGAACTAAATACTATGATGTTATGTTAAAAGGGAGTGAAAGCTTAAGCAGGCTAGAGAGGAGGAGAGTTTGTGGTGTAATGTGTAGCTTTGCACTGTTAAGATGCGGATTTGATGCCTGATCCACGTGGAATTTGTGGTGGACAATGGGTTCTCTCTTTTTTCTTGGGGACATCTCATTTCTCTTGCCCTGCATTCCACCATTACTCCATCATTCAGTACATCATTATTTTCTTTTTGTTAATCATCACTGATGGGACACAATAATCTCATCTTTCTCCTGAACATAAATAAATATAGAGGAACATGTATAATTGCTGGAGAAAAGCTGGGTGAAAAACTATTAAAGAAAAGGATTTAAGCTATCAGGAAGTAAATAATTGTATGTAAACCAAATTTTAATAACACTGATCACATTTCCTTGAGATTCAGACTTCTTATCCCCACTTCCTCTATCAACATTAGTTGAATTAAGAATAAATGGTAGCAATGAGCAATGTTGACAAAATCTGATTACCAGATGGTGTGTTAACCAGATGTGGTGGCAGCAGAGATCTTGTGTGGTACTCCACGATAAACTTTCAAAGATAAAGAGGTATCAACCACAACAGTAGACCAAATTTTTTAAATAATTTTTTTAATTTTTAAAATTTTTCTTTTTAATATGCAGAAAATTTAGCCATCCACATATTTTGGGATTGTTTTTCCCATGATCAGTGACTCTATAATATTGAAAATTCAATTCACAAGTGAGCACATGAATAATTACAGAAGTACATAAATTGATTCAGCATAAAAATTATTTAATTGTAGTACTTACCCATGTAACATAGATTAAACACGCATTAAGTATAGGTCTGCATAGTGCTCCATCCTAGGATGCTGCCATTTTGTGCATCGTACGAGGTACAGGTACAGACTGAGGGAAAGAGGGAGGAAGTAAAATTGGGAAAGCTGGTCAATAAATACATTAATGATGGGGCTGGATTTTAATTGAGATTGTTCAATGAGGCATATTAGGTTTGGATTTTGGTATAATTTTAAAATTTCAAAATTTTTCAAAATGTTCAATTTATTCCCTTTGTTTTCGAAATGTAGAATTTTAAAGTTATCTGGGTTGAAAGAGTGGTTGTTTTGAATAAGATGGTTGGCAAATGTGGAGTAATCTTGTTTCAGTCTCCAAAATCTTAGATACTCTTTTAATCTACAGGAAAACATCCTACCTGTTTGTCCCGCATATGCAGAATTACAACTGTTGCACTCTAACAAACTCCACTTTTTTCCATGAAGGGTACAGGCGATTTATTGCTGGGAAATAATGTTTGAAGAATGTTGGAAGTTTTATAAGAAATCTTTATGTCATGTTTGATAAATATTCTTCCTATCTTTTGGGATATAGGTCCAATATATGGGATACTTATAAACAATTTCTTTTCATAGGAGAGATTTTGTGGGAAGGCTTTTCTAGTTCTTAATTTGATTTCTTTTTCTTTAGTGAATTTCTTAATGGTGAAAGTGTTGTATCCATTATTTTGACCAATTTGTAAAATAGTGTTAACTGCATGAAAATCTGATTTTGACATGGGGACGTTGAATAGTCTATGGATCCTGAATGGAGCACTGCAAATCTATGCTGTTAGCAATGGTAGCAAAAACACTTGTATTTTCAAAAAAATTGTACAGGACTTAAGAAAAAACATCTCTATCAATGATATTGTAGTTTTGCAATTTTTGAAAATATGGAAAGTTCACCAAAAATGGGACCTGCTTCATTTTTATAAGCACGCCTTGCTCTATCTGAGAAAAAAAAATTGAAGAATAAATTTGGAAACATTTTTGAGTTTATTTTGATAATGTCATTGGGCTTCTGATGTAAAGTATTCCCAAAAATCTCAAATTTGGAGGGCCTGAATTTCGGCCAAATGGATCAGAGAATGTCAATTTTGGAGAAAATCTTCTAAATGGTTGAGGCACTAGTGTTGAATACAGCCAGACTTTGCTGTCAACCATTTTTTTGGTATCAAGGGTCAAACTTGGATTCTGACTACACCACATGTTAAATGATGTGACATAGGAATAAGAATGATCCACATTATTATTGTCAGGAACACAAGTTTTTCTCCCCCCCCCTGTCAGTTTTTTTGCCACAGCTTTACAATTCTTGATCTAGTGCACTACATAAGCAATATATAAGAAAGCCAATGTTGTTAGCAGAATTGCTTAACTATGTTCCACGAAGTCACAGAAGTTAAACAATTTGAGACACCACATATTCCCGAATGAGTGACTATCTGGGAACCTCAGTTACCAAGGCACCGAGCCCCTGGCCAGAGGGATGGAAGGAATTGACTGTCTGTGACATTACAAGACAAACAACAAATAACTTAAAAGAGGATTACTCCAATGTATTTACGTTCAATGCCTGAAAAGGACTAAAGAGACATGTTGGGTAAAAGACTCAATGAAATAAAAAAAGTAAGAAATGTCAGATATCCTTTTCAGTTGAAATAACTGACCTACAAAATGGAAATACAAATTGAAGGAAATTTATGTCAAAAGGACATGCATTTTCAATTTTCTTTTAAAAGTAATTTCACAATATTTTGAAATTTCATTGCAGGATTGATTTATTGTTTTATGTTTCTGGGCATGTAAATTGCTATGATCACTTGTCCTATAAACGAATAGTATCCCTGATATTTCAGGATGTGGCAGTGTTCCTCAGTTGTAACATGAAATGTGGTGCCCTTGCAAGTGACACCCCCGCCCCCTGCCAGGTATCTTCGCCCCAGCCAGGGCAAGATCTAAGTTCCCAAAACGTGTGGTAGTGTAGTGCAGCGGTTCTCAACCCAAAGGTTGGGCTTCCTCTCCCTTCTTGGACACTTGTTTAAGGTCATGCTTCTGCCTAGAATAATATAGAAGGTGAAAGGAAACTTTGCCTTTTTTGTTAAAATATTAGCATTAAATTTTCGTTAAATAATTTTATTAAACAAATAAATTTTGTTTTCTGGAACATCATCAATGAAAGGGCTGCCACTGTTCGTCTTTCACAAGTTTTTCTATATTTCACGTTGTAATGTACAGGTCAAATCACTTTCGACATTCAGCCTTGTTTGATACATTGATTTGATATGAGCTAGCACAGAAAACTCACCAGAAGCTTTGCAGCTTCAGTAGCAACTTTTGGTTACATAGGCAAATAGCTCGAGCAAAAATCTTAAAGATTAACATTTGCAAATTCCACATTGGTTTCTGAGCCATGTTTTAGAAACTCATGTTCTGATACAACGAAAGCAGACAAAAGTTGGAAGGACAGTTCCATGGTGTTTCCTGACTTAGTAGCCACTGAAGTCTGTTTATGTTTCACTCCTTAAGACTTCTCCCCCCTCTCAAGGGACCATGTCCCACTTGTTGAGAATCCCTGGTGTAGTGCTTGTAAGTGTGCATGTGTGTTCAAGATTTTGGGGAAGTTCTTAGCTAAGACCTATCTACTTAAGAACTTTCATCTTATATCACAGAATTTTGTGGAGAGAGACAGACAGCACTAATACATGTTGTTTTTACAGGATGACTTCCTTTCGTGTTATGTCTCGTTGCTGTATTGAATCTGTATACAAAGAACGTCTGAGGGAGTGTAAAACTTCTCTTTCTCGTTATCAAACTCTGTTCCAGAAGCACTTGGAACTTTTCAGATTAAATGTGTATTATGTATTATTGAATTTACGATCACTGAATGTATTAATAATATCAATGATATGTAAAGTATTTCCTACCAGATAATCTTGTATTGATGAAAAATCAGTTAATTAAACATGTGTTATGTAACCAAAATGTTTTTTATGAAATGTGAATTTTTATATAGTATGCATATGAACCAAAGTGTTGTTACCAATGCAAAAATTGTTTGAGAGAATCGAGTGTACAGATTTCTTTCAGAATTTACATACTTGTTTGTTGTAACCATCATGCTCTCTACCTTTGGACATATGAAAATATTTATGTGCCATGTTATTTTATAAATTATTTCATTCAGTACAATATTAAACTGTAATTGGATGAGAGTGAAAAATAAAGCAAGTGTGGTTGGGTTCTGTTGGGCATCTGCATAATAATTATATATTTTTTTGTGAATTTTCTTCATGTTACCCATATTTTATACGGAATATTTTTATGTAGAATAAACATTTGTTACCAGAAATTGTTATTTTATTTTCAGTTGTTTCTGTGGTCTTCTTAATCCTCTAAATTGTAAAAAAAACGAACAAATACGGGTTAATTTGAAGGTGTCTAATGAATTCAAACTTGAACATGAAATTGGAGTTTATTTGATTTAATCAACTTGTTACTTTACTACATTCATTTGAAACTAAGGTATTTGGACTTAGACTTCAATTGGTGTGAGTTTTAAGGAAATAATGGTTAATGTAATTTTACTAACCTCAGATTGGAAAAGTGATGGGTGGAGTGACATAGCCAACACAACAAAACTAGTGTATTCTCATGAGCATGTACTAGTACAATCAATATTGGAGTACGCTATTGTTAATATTGTAGATATAATGTCGGTCAACAACACGGATCCGTGAGCTTGGTTGAGACCCATTGGCTTCGTACTTATAACGTCAAATTTTTAAGACTAATAGATGCTTCACTACATTTGGAAACTCTGGCACTATCAGTAAAGAGAGAAAAGCACAGGGATGCCGAATAAGTTGGTACGGCAAGCTGCTCCATGGGTTAAAGCAAGGGAAAAGTGGACGTGTGTCTCACTTGAGGCTCGCTGCGAGATAGCGCTTTGAAGATAGAGGCTGAATAGCTTATCCTAGCGGCGCAAGTACTTAAGTACTAACACCATTCAGGACAGAATATATCAAGATGGACATACACACACAACAGCAGGAAACTTCCAAAGCAAAATTTTACATACGAGATTGCAGACAACACCATGGCATAGTGGCCACTGTGCTTCACTGAATCTGCACAGCAAAGATGACTTGCAGGCAACTGATTAGTTCAGCATAACCTGGACAGAGTGGTCAAAAATCCAAAACAAAATATTCTGGAGTGTCAAGATCCAGACATCCATCGGTTGGATTATAACATGACAAATCTCACCATCACCAAACCAGGAAAATAGCCAGTGGCGTAGCCTGAGTTATGGCTTAGGGTATGTAACTTGAGAAATGAGAAAATAATTTAAAACTCATAAATATTTACCAATACCATTTCTGTCATTTTGGTCAATTCGAGCACACAAATAATTTGTATCTTTAAAATAAAACTGATAAAGTAAAAGTAATAATGGCTCATGTACTTCATGTAGTTTACTGGTTGAAAGTTAGAAATAGTTGACTGAAGTTAACAACCTAGCAAAACAAATATGTGTCCTCATACTTCAATAATAAGAGCACTATCAAACCCAATGATTTTCAAAATTGTCCAATTCATATCATTTCCAACCCATTAGAATTGGCATAATTTGTAAAATGGAATGCAATGATCTTTAACAAAAATATAATAAGAAAGAGAAAATCAATCAATTTACAGACATATAATGAAAAACAGTTGACGGTTGTCCTTTGCTGCTTATATCAAGGGTTTCATCTAGTATGGAGGAGACTAAAGAGGCTTTAGAAATTTCATTTTTAATTTCATGGGACATTACCATGCTCACACTTGAAATCCAATCAATCAGAATTTCTGGCGAGATTGCATGAAACACTGGAATTTTCCATATTACCCTTGTCAGTTTTATCATATTTCATTATTTCATTTATATATTCCAATGCATGCTCCGGACATGGCTGTGGTATGCGGACATGCGTTTTCCTGTTGAAATAGGGCATGGGCGTGGGCGTTCACGAACGGCAGGGCCACCGGTTGAAGGATCTCCTGATCTCTTTGATGATCCCCTATTTTCATTATGGCTAGAAAATATGAGCCCTTGTCTCCCAAAAAAGCATCCAACTCGAATGAAGTGTGACAGAATTTCCCTGTTTTCCCTTATATCACTGTTGTATTGCTCAACATAGCCTGTATTGGATATTCAAATAAAATTCTATCCTCTCATATTTTTTTTCAGACATTTTAAACCGTTTCTCACGTGATATAATTTGTCCACTGCACAACAATACGATTCCATAATTATGTAGGCACTTTGGATCACGTTGTGCTCGCTATTCCAGGGCACAGATGTGGACGATGTGGATGTGGATTGCACAGTTGCAGCACAATTGCACACCCTTGTGCATTCAACCAGCACAATCCCTAACCTAAATTGGCTACAAATATATATTTGTTAAATTCATTAAAATAAGATAATAACTTAAATAAAACGACTATGCTCATTAATTAATATCGTTCTCTTACAAACACCAAAGAGAACAATAAAGTCGTAAAACGACAGCTTTTTCGGAGGCACGCTGGATGTAATGGGTCTCTGTGCATCTAATTCACAGCGCAGGCCAGGCGGCATTTCAGACTGATTTGTTCATCGAATTCTCGAATCGAATTCTCAATAGCGGAATGTTTGAAATATAATGAAATACACTCATCGTCATAAAAAAAGCTGAGCCAAGAAGGACGAGGGGGATTGCGATCATTGTTGGCAGGCAGGTAGAGGATACCACGCATACGAAATGATTACATTTTCACGTTTGTAGGACCAATATTTACTGCGCTACACGCCCACAGACTATGAATGTTAGTTTGGCGTGAGATCGCCATGTTGGCAAACACGCGTCGAGACGTCGTGGCATGGAGTTGTACAGGTCTCTAATGGAGTCCTGTGCTAGTCCATGCCAAGTAGCCTGCACCTAAGCGCGCGGTTCTTACAGTTTGTTTGGTGGGGGCGGGGTCCTGTTCGCACGCTCCATACCACCTCCAACATTCTCGATCGGGGAAAGGCCTGGCAATGCGGCTGGTCATGGCAGAGTATCCATAGCAACAAGGCATGCTCCGGACATGGCTGTTGTATGCGGACATGCGTTTTCCTGTTGAAATAGGGCATGGGCGTGGGCGTTCACGAACGGCAGGGCCACCGGTTGAAGGATCTCCTGAACGTACACCATACGTCTGTCACGCTGCCTCAGAGGAACACTAACGGTGAAAGGGCACCATAGGGTATCGCCCCACACCATCACACCAGGCTCGCGATGTGATGGAATACCACAAACCTCTCGTCGTGGCGCTCCCCACTCCGCCTTCCGACACGGACCCAGTGGGCGACGCAATTAAAGACAGAAGCGGGACTCTGTCACTGATGATGACCCACTGCAAGTCTGCATGGCCCCAGGTCCGTCATTCCCGACACCAGGCGAGTCTGTAGCGACGTTGCTGGGTTGTGAGGGGCAAGCGTCGTAACGGTCAGCGTACGGCGAGCCCGGCGTTGTACAACCGCCTGTCAGTGGTTGGCACTTACAGAATGTGACAGTGCAGGCTGCACAGCCCGCTGAATCGCCGCTAAAGCATCTATCGTTGCCGTTGGATCTGGTCGCCCGTGGCGGACCATCCGTCGGTCTTTCCACCTCGTGGTGCGTGGCGGACGTTCAGATCCTGCATGTTGTGTGTGCATACCTTCCTCAATCCATTGCCGCCAACAGCGGGTGATGGTGGTGTCCGTACGACCGGTGTGGCGCGCAATAAGGCGACAGAACCAACCAGCCTCCTGCACACCCACGGTGCAGCCCCTCTCGAAAGCTTCTATCTGGACAACCGGTTGTCGAATGCGTCGCCTAGGCATAGTGTTCGTGCAAGTGACTCTCTGGCGACGTTACCCGATGTCGCAATGTCCGGCGCGGCCGTTTGCGACCCTCTTTTCTCGACCTGTGGGCGCGACATCACGCCCTTACTCCCAACCCCTCTGTGCGCGGCCGACCGTGAAAACGAAACCATTGGTTTAGTGAAAGGTGTACAAAATACCCACCAAGTTTGCAGCGGATCAGTAGGGTCCTTCGGGGCCCATGGAGGCTACACCCCTGAAAATAGCATAAAGCAGTCGACAATAAAGCAGTTAACAGCATTGGCGGCTCGTGAGTAAATAACATGGCGGCTCTGCACCGCGCGAAATTAGAAGTTTGACTCTTCGTATTATACTTCGGTTTTTCTTTCTTGGCGAACGGGGGTGTGTCAATAAAATGGAATATCTTACTGTATTTCGCGTCGTTCTCCGTTGTGCCGCCAGGAATCGCATGATCGGCAGCAATGTTCGATACAGTCACGATCATGCGACTCCTACCGAGAACGACGCGAAATACCGTGAGATATTCCATTTTATTGATACCCCCCCGTGCGCCAAGAAAGAAAAACTGAAGTATACTTCAATTGAATTTTGCTTTGCAAGTTCAAATGCTTCTCAAAACTTAATACAATTCATAATTTTCGAAAGAACATATCAATTTTTGGTGGAACATACCATTTTCATTGTTTCAGAATATTTGACCAATAAGTAGAATTCAGTTGTGATTGTACGGTTTACGGTTTCAAGAAGTGAAAACTGAACTTGATTATTCAATATGACTTGGAATTCACGTTTTATTTATTTATTTTCAGGGAGAGGTGCACAAGAGCTTTCACAACTTGTCTTTAAACATGCATTCTCCACCAAAAAGAACGCATGGAAGACAGAAAAGAGCATCCAATTGATCACATCCGCATATCTACTTGTTTCTGTAATATGAATATACAGCTATGTCTTTACTGAAACGCCGTGTATACATTTTGCCTCGGCTACTGTCCAAAACTTGAAGTTTTAATTTCGGAAGGGATCTACATTCTTTTACTCATATCCTCATAAGCCAACGAAGGAAATGGCTTTTCAATAAGACGACTCAGAGGATTCATTTTTGACCGAGTTTTATCACCTCAATTTGAGTAGTTAATACATAATAAGACCTTTGCACACTCCGAAGAACACGAGAAAATTCGCACACGCCGGCCTGTAGCCTTACCAAAGCACGATGCACAACACAAGATGACACAACACCGAAAAAAACTGCATCAAACAACGATTAAGAAACACACGGGAGACGCAGGTGCTCTCACCTCTCTCCGATCGACGTAGGAAGGGCATTTGCGGCATGCGGTTCGGCATTATACGTGAAGCAATCGGAGCTCCCCGAAACACTAGAGCTGTTTGGAGCGCAGCTCGCGTGTTCTCTTGGAAGGGCGAGGCTTCCACAACAGTGATGCTAAATGTTTAGGTGCTTGAAGTTGCAGCTCACGGAACTCTCGCAGACAGCTGCGCGCCCGGTTGGGTTCACGAATTAATCGCAAGGAGAGAGTACACAGATCATGTGTCATCCAAAAATGTAGAAGTTGGATTTCTAGAGCAAAAGCGCCTACAAAAATATTTCAGGCAAGTATAGAATACGTGGGTGTTCTGCAGCTCTCATAGTAGAGCCGTTCCTGCTTAACAGTAAAGCAGTTACCAGTGAACGAGTGGGAATGCTAATTACGTATGTGATAAATCCTTTATTGTATTAGATAAATTTAAACAAAATACCGTACGTATTAGTTAGTCAATGATGTTCATTCCCCTTTTTCATAATTTTCATTTGGTCAATCACAATTGTTTAGTAGTTAGAGATATATAATTATTCCCTTTCAGATTCCTCGCCATACTGTATAGTTGGCAGATCAAGTAATCGGCTATCTAGGCGATAGCGATTATCCATAACGGGACCCATTGACCCAGCTAGCCGGACATTTATCCATTTGTTAAAATTAGCTATGGAAGCATTGGTTTTAATTAACGTAACCTGTTCCTGGCGCCCAAAATTTTACTATAATTCGGAACGGGTCACGATTATAACCGTCTTAAGGTGAATGATGTCAACGATCTCGTAATAGTCTATGACGAGACATTGTTGGTACATTTCAGTAATCTGCGTGTAATCATGTTGCAGGCATTGATAAAGTTATTGTCCGATTCCTG
Organism: Acheta domesticus; assembly: GCA_031308135.1. Taxonomy (NCBI): domain Eukaryota; kingdom Metazoa; phylum Arthropoda; class Insecta; order Orthoptera; family Gryllidae; genus Acheta; species Acheta domesticus. The sequence goes on from JAHLJT010002406.1 coordinate 67,930,427, forward strand.
TTGTTTGCACTTTTCATTTGCCGCCGTCGATATTCTTATCTATTTTAGCGTGAATGATCTGAGTTCTTGGACTGTCAATGGTGCCATAGCAACTTATTATGCATTTCTTCTCTCTATTAATGAAAAACGCATTCCCAGCCCTTCTTTTGTAGAACTTAAGGCACAGCTCCCTTGAATTTTCTATATTTTTCCATTCCACATCACACTTGGAATGGGGAAAAATTCTGCACAGACTCTATGTAACCGCATAAAGAATCGTATTTATATGTATGGTGAAGAAAATTGTTTCACATTTTAACTAATGTTGAAACAACAATAGCTAAGTTGGATTGTCTGGAGTTGATCCATGTAATTTGGAACGAAAAAAGAAATATTTTCACATACATTTTTACTGCATGAAGAAAAGCACTGTTGAAGACAATCAAATCTTAGTTCTCACACCAAAGGCACTTGCTAGATCCACTCTCATACACTGACACGAAGATACCTCTTTCACACGTCAAACATTAGAGTAGGATGAGTTGCCTAACAATCAGGGGCAAGATGTCCAAAATGCAGATTAATTAGAGATTCCGAATCAACTGCTAAGGTATCTGTAGTGCGTTTTATCGCCTGAGGTGACGGTGATTTTCCCCTGCTGGTTGGCGAGATCCGGCTCCTACCTATCCGTGGACATGAGCGGTTTTCCCAACCAGGTATTTCCTACCAGCCGGAACAAACTGTAAGTTGATTCTTGGCTGTCCGGGATGAGTCGCGTCTCAGTCGATCGAGATGATTGTCGAGCTGACTTCCCCGGCTGGCAGCAGTGTAGCTCTGAAGAAGGCCACAACATGATGACCGAAAACGTCAGCTCGATCGACTGAGACGCGCCTCATCCCGGACAACCAAGAATAAAATGACTCCAGCCACGTTACTACGTCAAGCTCTAAGTTCCTCACTGGTTTCCTGGCATGTGTGTTAGAGCATCTAAGTGTAAGAGTGTGAAAATAAGGAGTGAGGATAGGAAAAGGAAGACGAAGAAAATATCGCACGCGGTCCCTGGCCCATTTGTTAGGTTGCCCCGGCATTCGCCTGGTGTTGATGGGAGAAACCATGTAAAACTACTGATCAGAGCAGCTATGTAGCTAGTGTCGAAAATCCTACCACCATTGGAATTCGAACCCTAGGACCCCCAGGTCAGAGGCATTGCAGTGACATCTTTGGTGCCCTGAGCCACCTAAGCCGGTCTTGGAAATGAGTATCTATGGTATGAAGGGGGAACCCCTAAAAATTCTGTATCATCAAGAAGAGTGTGGATCGCCAAAAGATACTCTTTTTGAGCCTGATGCTGGATGCTAAAGAGAAACCAGACAGCTATTTTCTAACCTGAGCGCATTTGACATTATGGGGTTGATAAAGCATTTGGCAGTTTGCATCCAACAATTTATTTCGCTTATGAAACACGCTTTGCAACATCCCTCCCCCCTTGTGTGCTGACTATGGCGTTTAAACAGCCCCCGGCCTGCTCATCCTCTAGCTCTGGTTGTCATAGGCCCGCTGCCCATGCTCTGCTGACTGTCGGTGCCGCACACGCGGCAACTCACAGTACACATACTGCACCCCTAGCACTTGTACCTTATTAGGGGACCGAAGTTCCATGGTGGGCACCTAGGCGTTAGCCTCTAATCCGCACCCTCGTTGGGCATACAAGTACACCTTCCGACTAATATCCGGATCTCGCCGGAAACGCAGTTAGCCCTCGCGGCAACCTCCCCATACAATGCCTGGGTCTAGGGCCGCCCTACCAGCTCAGAGCTCCTAGCTATCCGGGCTAGTACCGGAGTCAATGTTGCCTGCATGACAACGCGCCACTCACATGCGCCGGGACACCAAGTCCCTCCTCTATTCCTAGAGTATTGGGCCACTGCCACGACGAAGCCAAGAGCCCATCTGGGGGCCATCTGAACTAAGGTCCAGGCGGCTAGGGGCCCCCATCCCGTCTCCCCACTGTCTGCACCTTCAGGATATCGATCGGGGTCGGGCCGTAACCAAGGCAACCTGACGGTAGGTCATTTCCCTCCGGACTTCTATATGTGGAGTACCCCCGAAAGGTTTCCTTCACCCAATCCTGCCTTAAGGTCGACACGCCAGGGACCCGACTGGTAGGTTGGCGGGTTGAACCGACAACCAGGAGCTTAGCATCGCCTGCTTACTGCCTACACGCTAGGCTAACGACCTGAGTGGGGCCGCGAGATTTAGGGTACCGGTAATCGTCTACGATTCTTCACCAGAGAGCGTGCCCACCTACGTGGTCACGTTCCCCCTCCCCCCTGCGGGGTCACTTACAGTTCGCAAGCACTCCGAGCACACCTATGCCCCTATCTCGTTCGAGTTTATATTTTTCATCTATATATTTTTCTTCATCGCCATTCTCCCCTCTTTAGTCTAATTCTTCTTCGCCTTCTCCTTTTTCATCTCATCCTTACCCTCTTCTACTTCCTTCCAGTCTTCTTCTATCTAGCTCCTCTTTCTTTGGTACAACATGTTTTATGACTGTTACTCGCTTTGAAAGAAAGTGTGCCGAACAGGAGAACTTTTATTTCTTTACTTTGTTAGTAATTTTTGTCATTGTTTGGACCGTTCAAATGCTTGCTTTCACTGCTGGCCCAATACATCTAAGTTCGATTCTGATTGAAAACAAAACACGTTTCGATTAATAGCACGATAAATTAAGACCATGGAAGAATTTTCTAAGTAGTGACTCGGGATAGCATTTCCAGAGCTATTGATGTTTATTATTTCTTGACAAAAAACTATAAGAATTTAAGTTATTGTATTTTATAAGTAAACGAATTTTAAAAATAGAGTTTATATAACGGTCATTATGTTATCCCCAGGTAATAATTAACAAGAACAGAGACCCAAAAATTTCAAGTATAACTATTTTGAAATGGAAAAACAACTCTTGCATGTCTGCGTTCATATCATGAAATCCTGGCTTAGGAATTAATTTACCAAATACTTTCCTTTGACGCGGATGCAATTTATAAGTAATTCACTCCCTCAGGACCACTCTTGTTTAATCATGTTTAAGGTGTACATTTACAGGATTTGCTCTGTATTTCTTCTGTATTTTTTTAAGCATAAATTTCAGTTCTAATCATGTTTAAGGTGTATGTTTACAGGATTTGCCCCCTTTCCTAGGACCAAATTTATTCGTGTTAATCTAATGCCTCCCGATGTTGAATTCAGTCACAGATCAAGTGAAAGAGGGAAGAGACCCTATATTGTACCAGTAATGGAAGGTTGGTAAATAATGTTAACTATACTTGCATGCCGCGGGCACACGTAAGCATTGCATCAGTTTTCAGTTTCTCAATGTCGAAGAACTAGTGTCCGGAAGAACTGACGCCTTGCCGCGCGTCATTACGCGCTTGTCAAGGGCGTAAGCAATGTGTTTCGCGATCTTGAATAAGGGTTCGTGCCCGCAGGAGCTCTTGTTTGCTCAGCGGACATTCACAGTAGGCGGGGCTGCACAAACCCCACGCGAGCGACAATTTGCGTCGTGAAAAGTGGTCAAATTTCATATTTTTTCCCAGTAACTTCAAGTACTTTCGGAAAAAATTGGATCTGCCATCCTTTGTGAAAGTCAACATGGAATCTGATGTGTGCGTGTGTGTAATGGGAACTTCTGGACACTTGTATAGTGTGCTCAATCACGGTATTTCTTGCATCGTGGCTCAGTGAAGTACAATCAGTTTCTTTGTTCAAACACGTGCAATTTGCACCAATTCTATGCAGCGATATTAAGCACGCAAACCAATAACTAAAACTGCAAATGAAAGAAACAAATGTAACACTTTTTGAAATGAATTTCCTCTCAGTAAAACACTTCACCCGGCACGGTCTCCACATGAACCTTGCTGGAAAGCATGCATTTGGTGAGAAGCTTGCACAATACATCATCAACTCCAGTCCTACACAGTCTCCTGCCAAAAATCCATCCCTTTCACCTTCCTTACGTTCTCCATCCCCTACCCTTATTCCGAACTCTCTTACCCTCTCCTGTGAACCTACTCCCGTTTCTTCCGTTCCCACTACCAAAAAAACATTCGTGTGGGTACTTGCAAAAAATAAAGATATTGCACCATAATGTTCAATCCCTTTCAAATAAAACTGAGTTTATCGAGGCAGCTCTACAGAGCGATTTAAATCAAATGGATGTTCTTTGCTTTACGGAACATTGGTTATCTCCTAATGAATTAGCATTTTCTAAATTCCAAACTTTTACCTCGCAGGCTATTATTGTAGAAAAAGAGAATCTCATAAAAGTCCTGCATAAGGAGGTTCTTGTATTTAAGTTTGAAATATTATCGATTCTATCTCCTTGACGGAATTAAATGAGTATTCCGTTGAAAATGTTTTTGAAATTTCTGTTGTACATCTTCCTGTGCTAAAAAATGATATTGCTTTGCATCTACTGGCCTCCAACAAAGTGAATTGCAGATTACATTTTGTTCTTAGAAAAACTAGATATAACACTAATCAAAGTCATCTCTTTTGTCAGTTTTTTCCAAAATATTAGAGAGACTTTTTATGTGCGAATGGAAACCTTTCTCAATAAACACGACGCGTTTTCAGATTGCCAACATGGATTCCGAAAATCATAATCTATGGAAACAGCCATTTTTTTCTTAAAGATGTTGCCTCATCATTGGATCAAAACGATGCAACTATTGGAATATTTTTAGATATTTCAAAAGCTTTTGACGTCATTGATCATAACATTTTACTTTCAAAATTACCTTCATTAGGAATCAAATAAAAATGACGAGCACAAAACATCGATGATAAAAATCTTGTTTAATATATCGATGGTTAAAACATTGATGTTTCTATAAAAATATCGATGTTTTAAAAACATTGACATCGATGTCGCATCCCTACAATGAACTGAAGAACGAATGCAGGGTGTCTTAGCCTACCACTTTCTATCATTGTGCTCATTAATTATTGAAGTGACGCCCGGAACGTAACAATTGACGCTTCAAAATGTAATTATTTAATAAACTCAATTTACACATTTGTAATTAGACATTCTTGTGATAAAAAATTGGAAAAAAAATATGAGCTTTATTTTCATTTACATGGTTATCACTTCTTGTTTGAATTACTATATCTGTTTCTGAAAAGTTCATCTGCAAGTATATGCCACTGAGCAGCAAAATATCGGATGGGTTAGGAAATAGGAATTGGGGAATAACACTGCGTAGAAACAATTTCCCGCCGTGTGTGTCATACATGACGTCACGTCAAAGCATTTAGCCGAGAAGAGATGGAAATCGTTTGCGGAGTGTTTGGTTAACAGGTGGCTCCTTCAATGCGCTTTGACGAAGTGTTGATTATTTGACTTTTGCCCCGCCAAAGCTTTCATCAGAAACCATGCTTTCATCATTTATTCAGTTGATGCAGTTCATGAAGTTTCTTCGTGCGTGGCGGTCCCGTGTTTCTAGCTACATTACGTTGTGCGTGTTCGGAGTTCGGGGGTTTTTAAATTAGTTTTGGAAAATGTCACCTGACTGTTATGAAGCGTGTGTGGTTACTATTTCATCTTGGGATGCATTTAAAATGCATTTCTTTTCATTTTTTCTCGGCACCTGGGTAATGGTAAAAAAGTTACTTTCATCGTTGTGGAAAGCCAGTGATCAGTCATTGAAAAAATATAGGAATACACCACCAACTTGTTATGTTGATACTGCAGGATTCCATTCATATATAAAACTAAAGGTATTTATCTTTGGATTTGAACTCGCCCCCAGTGCCTTTTGTTTGACCTTGTGCTTTAGTAAGATTCCATGGCGGATTTTTTCAGAGAGTGAAGCTGCATTATGTAGAAAGTGGTGCCCAAGGAAAACCACTTCTTTTACTTCTTCATGGTTTCCAGATTGTTGGTTTGGTTGGAGGTATCAGATGCCAGTCTTGTCTGACCACTTCAGGTAAAGTAATTATTCTAATTGTTTGTTTGAAATAAGTCAGTCGTGGTGAATTGAAAATGGAATTAAGAAGTTTCTTCTTTTTTAGAGTAATAGCATTAGATTTAAAAGGATTTGGTGATTCAGACAAACCTTCATGGCGAAGAAGTTACCGCATTGAAGTTTTATTACAAGAATTATCTGCTGTTATACATGCTCTAGGCTATTCTAGCTGTGTTCTGGTTGGTCATGATTTGGGTGCTCTTCTGGGATGGTATTTTGTCCATCAATTTCCAGAAATGGTGGAAAAATTTGTTTCTATTTCATGCCCTCACCCTAATATTTATTGGAATGAACTTCCAAAGACCAACATATTTAATGAAAGGTATGTGTTTAGGAATTATTTTGTTGCTAATATTTTGGGTACATGTTAAAAAAATGCTGTTAAAATATAATTTTTATCCTAGATGGATAAACTTCTGTCAGATGCCATACCTTGCCGAGATAGAAGTATTGAAGGATGATTTAAAAATTCTGAACAAATGTTACCAGCATTTAGAAAAGAAGAAAGATGTTTCTTTGATTGATGCATATAAATATGTATTTGCAAGACCAGGCAAGTATAAAAGCAATGTCAATGTTTAGCAAATATACCTGGAGGTTTCTTCATACAATTGTTAATTTGTGATGTTCACTTGTGCAGAGGATTGGTGTGGACCAATAAATTACTACAGGAACTTGCCGTTTACCCGTATAAATGATAGTTCAGGGCCTACTGATGTGCCTTGCTTACTCATTACTGGAAACAAGGACACATTTGCTCAATTAGAAAGTGTAGTGAAATCAACAGAATACTCCTTGAAGTATACTGTTAAAATAGTTGATGGGGCTGGACATTACCCTCATCAAGAAATGCCAGAAACAATCAATGCTCATCTTCTCTCATTTCTTACAGGTGTGTAAACTCTTTGTCTTTCTCTCTTTCTCTCTCTTTTTTTTTAAGTTAAAGTTAAAAATCTAATCACAAAGCGTCGGTCACTACTATATGTAGTGCAATTTGATTAAAGCATTTTGTGAAATTGTCATACTAAAGTTTGATGAAATTTAGAATGAGGATTTCACGTATTTGTGCCAAAATTTATGTTGGTATACACATTAGTAGCTTGAATAGACCAATGAAAATCATTTGATTAATGTGTATTTTTTTGTTGTATTTCTTGCTTGGTTGCACAACAAATTGCTTTGAATTGTAGTTGTGGTAATAAAATAATGACATTATTAATAATAATTATTACCACAAGTGGGGATAACTTTGCAACGTTCTTTTCTTTTTTTCAATATAAGTCCAAAATTGTCATGTAAAGTATTCATAATATTATAGTTTGATGGATTTAGGGTTTCTTGATAAAATATGAGGAATAATATATTGTTTTGGTTTAATGATTAGATGTAATTTTTATAGAAAGTTGTCACAGTGCTTCCTCATCAATGGGGTGACATTGTGAATGTGATTTCTTTCGTAATTTCTACGTACATAAAACTCAAAAATACAATTTTACTCCTTTTTATGTTTATTTATTTTTATAAGAAACCACAGATGAAACTAAATTTATCGGATCCAATAATGATTTGCTAATGCTAATGATTTGACAGCGATATACTTTTCAGATGCCTCATAATGTCTATTTCTTCTCAGCATTTAATGCTTCATTTAATTTTCCTTCAGAATTGTTATAAGGGCATGTACTCAATGGCCTTTTATAATTTTTAGACATCGTTTGGAAGCAAAAAACAAAAACAACAATAACAACGCACACACACACGCACACACACACTCCAAAGAATATTAATAGTTTTAGACTTCAGTGTCAGCAAAATTATCATGTCACAAATTTACTCCACCAATTTGCGATACTTTGAAATACATTCAATATCTTCAATATACAAGTTATTTTCTAGTATATAATACAGTAAGCAGTTTTAAAATAAATAGTTTTCATGTACCCTACCTCCAGAACATCAAGATTCAGCACATGTTGATGCAGATGAAAGTTTCAGATCATTTACTTATTTTTTGGGCGTAAAGGTCTCTATAAAATGATCACAGAACCAATGAAATATTTGGTTAGAACTTAACCCACTCTAAAAGGCGAGCCAAAATAACAATTAATTGGACTGTGAATTGACAAGCAATGTTGAGTGAAACAGATTAGCGGGAGATATGATTTTTGCTTTTTCACAATGCTCTCTGCTGGTCACAAAGTTACCCTCTCTTACAGTATTACATATACATTATTATTATTATTATTATTATTATTATTATTACTATTATTTAACATAATGTTTAAGAAAATCTGCAGTATTATGAAAATATTACTTTCTCATGAAGTGTTTCATGAAATTTCTTTTCTGTTTTGAGGGTTGTCATTCAAAAGTAATTTATTTCTATTTGTTAATTGTATAGTTCTGTTTTTTTTCTGTTGTTAATTATGCACTCCAGCTTCTTTGTCAATGGTTTTTGGGTGTCTCCATCAGGTTTTTCTTTCTGTTTTCCTTGATCTTTTGAGCAAATAATGAGATGGCCCCATGTTTTACTTCTGGACATAGCTTCTCTGCATATATTTTAACTTTTACCTAGTTCTCATAGGCATAGAGCCTGGGAGTGGGGTGTGCTATATATTAGCAATACTGTAATTAAAATCTATAGTGAAAAAGTTTTCAATTATTCAGGAGCAAAAATGTTTAGTTTTTGTACATTGCAACCACACTTTGCTGCTTCCTTTATTCAACATTTAACTAGTAAAAGGGGTTGATGTTCTAGAACTCAAGAAAACCTGCAGTGATTATATTTTATCCACATACATCACATGCGGTTTTTCTGTTTGTTTTTTTTTAACAAAAATAATTTAAAAATAGTATCTTTTTTCTTTAGCTTTTTAAAGAAATGATAGTAAAAAAGAGTTCTTTAAAATACCTTCCTACTTGTTTTGTGCTTATGCTTACATATAACCTTCTTTTCTCCTATTTTTCATGTAAGAAATATATTGACCATTCGATTTTAAATATCAATAATTGTATTCTCTAATTACAACATAACATCTGTGATTCTTCAATCCAGTGCAAAATTCCTTCTTATTTTTGTGCATATTGGCATATTTCTAGTATTCACTTTGAGTGTATGAATTTCAAAATTGATAGCAAAAAAATAAATTTCCATTAGCATTTAAAAAAATTCCTTGTTTACAGGGTTGATAAATATTAGAGAATTTGTACATTATTATAAATTTGAAATAACATATCTATCATTCTAATTTGTTACAGTTCCTAACCAACTCCAAAAACTGAAAAGCCATTACCTCGAGCAGGTTTAGTGAATCGAATGATTGGAGCTGTGTCATCAACTGTAAGGTATGGCAATCATGTTTACGGTGTAGTTCAAAAGACCACTAATGGAGTGATCCACGGTTTGCCAGTGAAAACTGTGTCCGGGAACTAGTGTTGGTGGTGGTAGAATGAACGATTTTCCATTTGGCAGTTATGATTCTCCTTCAAAAGATCTGAAAACAAGTTTTGTGTCTTCGAGACATCTGAAAAAAATGTTTCTTTTTGCAGAGTTCCTGTGTTTCATTCCTAGTCTGTTAGTGTCTGAACCAGATTAGAGAAAAATGTTTTCTTAGTTTTTATATCTATTCAGATTATCTTTTGTTGAATTGTCTGAATAGATTATCTGGAATATTAAGAAGACTGATTGAAGAACTGCATCTCACTTGTATATATACCATGTATATTATATGTTTTTGTGTGTGTATGTATGTGTCAAAGAAAGCAGTTATTTTAAATTGCTTTATCCTCACATGAACGTTGCCAACATAAAAATACTCACCATTGTGTGTATTGCACATAGTGCCTTGTCGCAGTTTTCTTGGAGAAAGGACTGAATCTTGCTCATTTGTCTTCTATAAGAGTGCAATGAAAGTACCTAATTTTTTCATTTATGTAAAATAACATTTTTGTGATGAATTTTCTAGTGAAATAATAAATTACAAAAAGTAGAAACACTTGCTCTTCATACAAAATATTCATACTTTTTAGTAATTTGTAATGTTTTGATATATTTTATTAATTCTTGTTTATGGAGTGTAAGTGATATATATTTATTTACTGAAATGTAGTTTTATAATATATTTTCATAAATTTACATTACTACTGTTTTTAATGGCATTTAAAGAGTTCAAAGTGCCATATTTGTTAGAACAAAGCTGTCTGAAATACAAAGTGAAAAAGCAATATTCCTTGCATTGATTTATTATTCCCACTAAGACCAGAGATATGAATGGCATTTCAATAATAATTGTTAATTTTTTTTTGCCTATCTTATATTATGAGAGATGAATTCAAAGGATTATGAAATTTCATTTCTTACAATGGTGAATGTAATGTGTTGAAACACATTTATCACTTATTTAGGGTTTCTTGGGTATCTCTGTTCATGTGTTGTGGTACCTTCTCTAAGAAATCTGTTGGTTCAACAGTTCAAAAGAACATTTATAACTAAAATATGAGCTCATTTTGTTATTGAAGTATTTTCCTAATTTCTGGTCTTCATTTTCTCCCTCTTCCTAATAGAATGTCTAATTTGTCTCCTTTGAGCTCATTAGAAATAAGCTGAATTTGCATGAAAAAGTTAAAAACGCCAAAGATGTGAATTCCTGGTGTTGTGAAGGCCTGAGAAATGTTATATGTACTGTACTGATATTAGTGCAATACATCGTAATCTGCATACAGAACATAAACAAAAACTTTTGGACATATTTTTTTGTAAAACTAATAAATTCTTTAAAGTGAGAGTGATAACGTGTAGAAGGTAATAAACTAAATTCAAAAGAATTTGTAAAAATTATGAAATAATGATCAAGTTAAACTAAGACAAAATAAATTTTTCTCTCTTGTATTGGGGTTTCGCTATTTCCAAAAATATAATAATTAGACTAATACTATTAGTGTTTGTTTCATCATCAATATTGCAGTTGGTTGATCACACAATTTACTTGTGGTTTTTCCTACTTTGTAAATCTAGAAATAATAAATTTCAAATTTTTGTTGTTGAGATTTTGAAGTAAAGAGAGTAGTAATAATAAATGCCCTGAGGATGAATTTTAAGAGGACCAATGAAGGCTTCCAATTGGGAAACATCAGACATAGAAAAAACAAATATTTTGATTTTTTTTTCTTTTTGCAGAAAATTGAAAGAATTTTATTGGTCTCAAAGACTTGAGACTGAGCATGTGCTATAATTTGTGGTGAATAGAGTAAACATACAGATTCCTTTGTTTTTACAGGATGTGTATATTTGGACATGTAGATGTACTTGAGCTTTGTTAGATGTATTAATACTAGGTACTCTGCTGCCTGAAAATAATGCAGGGTGTTTGAAATAATGTATTTAGAGAAATTATTACATTGTTGATGCAGAGAAAAGTCAGGATAATAGACTCTTGTGATAATTAATAAAAATAAAAGAATGATTGGCACCAACCTTTGACGCACTACTGTTATAAAGTCGTGAAAACGCACCTTCAAGCTCTTTCTTATACATAATATATATAATTGCACATCTTCATAATTTGATCCAAACATGAAAAAACCCCATAAGCTTAAAAGAAAAATAAATATCAAGTACAGTAGGTCATTAAATAAGATAAGTGACACATCTATAAAATTGTCACTTCATTTTTGCGATTGCTTTGACCATTTTCGCGATCAAAGGTGGTTATTTTTTTTGTTGGCTCTTAGTTCACTATCTTAACCCGGCAGTGCACGCAGGTGGTCTGAGAGACCCGGGAAGCCGTACTTTAATATTATGTTCGCCCGTGACCACTGCTTCCAGCTACCTTTTCCTTCAACAGACAAGAGTCTCACCTCGTCCGAGAAAGTGAGTATTGTTGTCCTTTCCAGCGGTAAGACGTTTCCAAACAACACACGGGCGTCAGAGACCACCTGCGTGCACTTGTGCTTCTGTATTTTACGCCACTTGACAAAATATTAATGTCAAATATGAAAGAAGTTTGTATTGAGCATTCACTAATAGTTTGTAAAGCATGCGATGAAGGAAAGTTGTCAGGAATTCAAAATATGCCAAATACAATAATAATATTTCAGCCTATTTTATTTTTTCAGTTTTGTTAATTTGGATACAAACGACTAAATACAGTAATAAATTATTTAAAAATATATCTCGTTATTGAAAATTATATCCATTTTTTCCTGGTACGCTACCATGATCGAAATTTTAAGGGGAAATTGAATTAAGGAAACTGCAAGTAGAAGGGTGTGTGAAACCAGGTACAGTGAAATTATTTTAGCGTGGACGCTCAAGGTCAGGCCTCAGACCTGCTGGAAGATTCCACTCATAAACCAATCGCTTAAGGGGGGAGTGCGTCCCTTCCCAGGACGTGTTGACAGCCCTACTTCAGTTGAGTAAACATTGACCCTGACTATTTGTCTCCGCAAGGTGCCAGTTTTCAGCAGCATTTCCCTAACCAGAGTACAGCTATTTGTATGAAGTTCTCTATAAGTTATTATTAGTTTGTTGGGTTCATTGCAATGCGTCCTGTTCAGAGCAACTTTCATATGGACATCCTTCACAGTCAAACGCGTGAAATCGTTGCAAAAGTATATCAATTTATGAAGAGAAGCAAAAGAAGGTGTTGAAAATATCAAAACAGTTTTTAAGGCAGCTTATTTCCGCTTCGGGTGTTTCGAAAATATATATTTGCAGACTTAATAAGGAAATTCTATTCAATCAGGAGAATCATTTTCATTCAGTGTTCATTTTCTACTCATAAAGAGAAGAGAAAGAACGTGGAATCTGCTCTCGACAGTTTCAATGAGAGTGTGATCCACTACACAATGAATTAATGCACCATATCAAAAAATCGTTGGTTTTACAGGAAACGATGCGAACGATAGTAAAGACAGTGATAGTGATACTACTTATGATAGTGAGGAAACGGGTATCGGTGACAGTGGAAAACGTGGATGAGGGCAGAGTCAGGCCATCTCGTGAATCTGGTGTTTCTCCATTACTGAGCGAAGACACTACAGCAAATTGATTTCCAATTCCGTCGCTAGCATGTGCGGTGCGGTAGACTAATGTTTTTGGTAAGGGCAGACGAGTCAGGCGCGAGCGAGCGCCGCCGCCTTGCTCTCTCCTCACCACTTTCAGCTTCCACCTCTACTCGCGAATCCCAGCGGCCACCCTAGACAAATTTAGCTGTACGTGCACTAACGCTACAGAAAGAGGCGCGTGTGCTGCCAGGTTAATGGGATTTTTTCCGATTAAGAAATTGGCTATTTTCTAAACATATATCTGAAATGTCACATTCCTGACGCATCAACAATATTTGACAAGAAAACATTTCTCGGGAAGAATAGTAGTCTGGATCTTCTGTTTGAGTAGAATCTGACTCGGGGCACTACTATTCCATGTTGAGAAATTTATCTGATTTAATATAATATATTCAAAAAATTGAATTGACCAAGTTTGACGAATACAAAATTAACCAGAACATCTCAAGCTCATGTATGCAGAGTGGACACAGAAATTATTCGTTAAGTTCAGTGAATAGGAACAGTTGGAATCTTGAAATGGAACATTCCAAACTCGGTGTCTGTATTAAAATTATTTTGAAGTGAATTGAATTTCTGTGCCGTTGACACCAAAAGCAAAGTTGCTTTGAAAATATTTTGTCCGTGGAAATCCAGTAAGTTTTCAATGATCAAAAAATTACTACGAACGAGTGCAATACAATGCAAATATTTCCTTGTTGATGAACAGTTGTTGACATTTGCAGAGAAGCGTTACACCAGTTTAATGAATTCATTCCTTTTACATTTAGTTTGAAATTTCTTCACGAATTACGTAATGTATGGTTGTATGTAATGTAATGTATGTAATATGTGTGGTTTTCTGTCAACAAGGTGCGAAATTGTGTCTAGTGGTGTTCAGAGGCGCGAGAAAGTGCACAATGCCCCCCTTCAATACAGTAAGTATTAATATGCTTTATTTCGTTTTAGTTTTGTAAACTGGATTTGGTATTGTTCCATCTATTCTTACTTTAAAATTGGCGAACTTCAAATGCAAACATTGCTTTTTAATTTGCACTCTTACTTACTCTCCTCATGACAGATTTGACAATCTAAATAGAATTTTTGAATAACTTCACTTTTAGTTTCTTAAGCTATAAAGGTGAAATGTAATGAATGAAAGCTTTTGTGAAAGAAATAATAAAGAAATAATATTTTTATAAAAACATGCACTTGTTAATTAGTTATACTTCGTTTTAGATTATTTACTTAAAATTTAATTTCAATTATTCTGGATTAAATGCAGTTTTTAATATATTATAAATAAGTCATGTGCAATTTTTTTATTAAATAGTGTAGAAACTATTCATTAATAGTTTTTTTATATTTAATTCATGGGAGTGGGGAGTGATACCATTAGTTTTGACCCGGGTGACTCCAACTGAAGCTACGCCACTGTATACTTGCTTATTATGTACGATGGATGAGTATGTATTGTTTAGCTTGTCTCGTTTGTCTTTAATCATTTATGTAGTGTTTTAATTCTGGCCCTCAAGAAAATATGTGCAGATAAATCTCTTTCCCCACATGTCATATACAGTTTTTACTGTTTTTTTTGACAAATAAATAATAGATTTTGTGCTTATGGGCTGTTGGTATAATTTAATACAACTAATTTTTGAACTTTTGTCTTTCTTTAGAACTTCTCTCTCATTGACAGAATCCTCTTAATTGAAAAATAGGTTATATAACATTCATTATGAAATCAGAAATTTAGTTTTGAAGAAACCAAACATTTAATGAAAATATAATTTTCTGGAATGGTTGATAGTCTTGGTATTTATATTTTATTATTAGTAGATTATAATGCTAGTTTGCTTCATGAATGAGCTCAAATGCTGGATGCAAAAACATAAATCTAATTCTTTTTTCTGAAAATATTTTATGTCCTTATTAATTTTAAATTGTCTTGTTAATATTATTCATTTTGATGTTGAAAATAAAATGGAAAAGTTCAGCTATCAGAACTTTGAAGATTTGTCAATGTGTAGGGTGCCGATAGTTTTATATTACATCCTTATAAAAAAATTGTTAAGAAAATAATTATTTTGAATGTCTTTCTAGTATCTTCAAAATCTTATTTCATAGAAACATATTTTAATCCATTAAGTCCATCAATTATTATCATCCAATCAATTATTAAGTCCACCAATCCAACCAAGTCCATCAATTATCAAGCCAATCAAATCCAAAATTATGTAGACTTCTAGAGTGTAATTATTTACTTGAATTCTACTTAGATATTTCAGAATCTAGAGTAGTGTAAATGGGTAGCATTAATTAGCTTTTCTATGTGTGATGAGCTATGGAAAGATGAGCATTTTGAACCAGTTATCAGAAGCAATTGACACAAAGCTTTGTAAGTTTGTTTCTGTTTAGTAGGGAATTACTCTTCAGGCCTGCTGCATCAAACGTTTTAAAGATGAAAAATGTGAAATTGTGGAATATCGTTCGAACTAATTTGCAGGGGCAAATGCAACACAACTCTGGGTCTATATGATGTAACGCATAGTTCAGATCCGGGTCGCTCGAAGTCACCGAAGTAGTTGTCACTTTAAAAAAAAAGATTTACGAAGTGCGCGTATGTTCAAAATGATCCAGCAAATCGGTTTTATTTTCATTAACTATCTTGCATGAAAAAATAGGTTACATTTACGCCGTCAGGCAGTCTTTCTGCCTGTGTGTCAGACGTACAATGTCTTCTCCGAATATCTTGTTTACAAGAGTGATCTCGCCAAGTGATTTCTACTAAGAAGGTGCGAGTGATGTCGGTATCTTATCTCGAATTACATGAATCGATCGGGGGTTCAAAGTACAGCTAGTACAAGCATAGAGTTAGTAAGAAGAACTAGAGTGTTCATGAGCGCTAGTGTTCCCACTGTAGATTGAAAGGGTACGCCTACGCCATTTTGTTGGCAAAATTGTGAGCGTACTGTGGAGAGTAAGAAATAATTGTGTGATCGTGAGCGTTTCTCGAGGGTGTTGTAATAATTTGCGTGCTTTCTTTCCCAGTGTTCCTTTGATAGTGCCGCAGATAGCTTGAAATTTAGATACCTTTTGTTGCACGTCAATGTCATTCAGATATCTTACATTGCATCTTAAATATTGGAAGTTTGATACTTGTTCGATAGTAATGTTGTTTATTACAATTTTTGTTCTTATGGGATGTTTACTTCTGAAAGCCGTAGCCTTATTTTTGTTGATCGATGTATTACAATTATATTACATTGCCCTCCTTTATAATTTAAAGGTTAACTTCTGGAGGTCATCTTCGCAGTTAGCGACCAAAACTATATCATCTGCAAACAAGAGCATGTTGATTTTAGTATTCTTTCCTATTGAAATTCCTTCATTGTGTAAATCATTCTTCCATACTAAGAGAAGTGCGTCGATATATATTGAACAATGTAGATGATAGTGGACACCCTCGTCTAACCCCTTGATTTATTTTAAAATACTCTCTTCTCTTTGTATTCGGAAGCCTGACATATATGAGAGTTTCTTCATACATGCTTTTTATTACCTCTATTAGCTTTCTGGGTATTACTTTCTTTTCCATGCTTGTTCAGAGTGCCTTACTACTCTGAGCTTTCTTTCTGGAGGAAATGAAAAGAAAGAAAGCTCTGAAGTTGAATAATAATAAAAATAGGGGATGGAGTTAGACAAAAATTTGTTGTTTTTTCTCTCGATATTTTAACTACTATTAAAATAACACCTCCAGTTGTACGTGGAGAAATGTATAACACTAAAAAGGAAATAGAATAATTGGAAAACAAATCAGCTAAATTGAAATTACCTAATTTCCCCCATTTTTCCTATATGCCGAAGTGTGCAGTTACTTTTAAGTGTTGAATTTTAAAGTACTTGTATTATTTGAAATTACTTGCATTCAATTGCTGACTATTAATGCTGAATACTAAGTATTAAATGATTAGTGTATCATAAAGCTGGATGGATTGCTGTTACAGATTTCCTTAAAATCTCGAGGTATTTTATTAAGATATTAATATTCCTGTCCTATAAGAAAAAAGTTTTCACTATTAAATCTGTTGCTTGGTGCAAGAAGGGCCAATGGCAGCCTTTAGTGATGTTTAGTTTGTATTTCCAATATGTGCTTTAAAGTTCCTTCTTTCAGTGTGAGAAAAGCCAAATTCAAAAGTCGATCCTATCTCCTAATTTTACTACCAATCGTTACAATAGCCTAAGATTGTTTTTGTCATTGTGACAGTGTAAGAAGGACCAATAGGATGTTGTTTCAATAGAGATGTTAGGAAATTGAAAATATGAATGTGAATTATTAGATAAAAAGCAACCGATTTGATTTCAAAATGTTATTTCATAAACAATTTCTATTTAAAAGGTTCATTTGGATCTCAGAATAAATAAGTTATTACAGCATTTTGTATTTTAAGATATTATACTAATTTTTTTAAACTGAAAACTATAGTTTTTGTGCAAATAGATTTATCTTGAAAATAATCAATAAAATGTTGGTATTTGATGTATAATTAACAGCATGAAATTATTATAAAAAGGATTCACAGAAATAGTATTAAAATAATGGCCCATGAATAGCTGCCAATGTTGATCCTTGTAGGTCCTTGGATAGCAATTTCTTGTCTATGACTGATCTACCATTCATACATCCAACCAACAGAAGCATTTAAGCATTTCTAAACAACATTAATGAAGGGGCAAAACTAATGAAAGTGACATTAAGTTGGATGTCGAACGTGAATCATTTTAGTAATTTCTGTCTTTGCAATGTTTATAGTTCTGCTCCTACATGTAACTTCTCTTGTCTTTATTATTAAATAATTTTGTATTCTAAATACATGACAAATAGGTTTTCACTTAATGAAAACAAAACAAGTATTCAAATGACAGTTTCACACAGCCCAACAGTTCTCTACTGTTCTTGCACAAATATTGCTATTCTTGCTGGTCGAAACCATTGTCATTGCTTATGCAACTTTATTTATTGAACGAAAATAAAGAATGGATAAAACTTAAGACCTATTTAATTTTTAACCCATTATACATTGAATAAATGGGCAATATACTTGAAATACTCTAATCCTCCCCTTCATACAGCTAAGTGGGGCTTATGTCAAGTGAAAGGCCTGTTTGGAATTGTCAAAAAGGGCCAATGTCATTAAAAAAGGTTTTAAACATATCAGATTTAATACAACTGTACTGGCCAAATTATGAGTAATATTACGAAGTTTTAAAACCTTACCAGAAATAGTGAAATATACAGAAGTTGTGATGTTCTGCCAAAAGAGAAAACCACCTATTCTTTCAAACTTAGAATATTGACATTGATCCTTGTTGCACCATTCTACATGCGGTTCTATGTTAAATCTTGAACATATGAAACGGGAGAAAATTTAGACGAAAAAATTTCATTCGAATCCGTACTACAATTCGAATTCCCGCCTTCAGTTGCCAACAAAATGGCGACTGAAGGTGGCCTTCTATTTGTCACAGTTTCCGATACCTACAGCCATGCGCGTAGCAGGGGCCTGAGTACAAGCGAAAAGTTTCGTACAAAATTCGATTTAGTATTTATCCAACTATACAATAAACTTGGTTTGTGTAGTGAAATTGGATTTTGTTCTCTTCTGAATTCAGAGAACTCTCCCCGATTCACACACTTTACCCATCAGCACCAGGTGATTCGATAAGCTGTGCCTTTTGCATACTTACATTTCCCCTCTGAAATATAATGAATGAGTCAGGAGTAGAGAAGTAATTTACGCACCAACGGGTTCTGATGATCGACCTGCGACAAAATACCCGAGGGCCTTTGGCCAGAGACCCTTTTGTCGCCTGAGATCATTAAAAGCAGTTAATGCCCGTTGTACATACAAGATTTTATTACTTAATTTTAATGTTTCAGATTTACATAGTTCTAATTAATTAGATGTTAACCTGACTCGATTTGTCTTTTCATATTTCCCTCCCATAATTCCCTTTCATAATTTCCTCTGTAAGAGAACATGTAGCATCATTCAATTATTTATATTTCCTATATTATTTGTATTTCATATTTTCCTCAATAAGGTATAAGCACAGTATATCGAGCTCCGCAGTGAAGGCAATAACAAGCAATAACGTATCAGTAAAACATAAACTAATTTCTTGTTATTTGGAATCAATATCCAAAGTTTATTGTAATTCAGCATATTTGTGACGATCGAGGTTATTTTTAACATAAGAATGTACAGGATTAGACAATAAAAACGCCCACCTCGAATATTTTCTAAACGGCTCAAGATATTGAGATGAAATTTTCACCAAACGAATGAGGACATTGAAGCTAATCAGTTACAGTTGTTGGATTTTGATAGCATGTTTTGATTTAAGATATTGAACTAACTTCGTTTTTAAATGGAACACTATTATTTTTTACACGATTAGATGGATTTTGAAAAGACAAATTCAGCAATACTACATATTTTCTTCAGATACACATTTATAAAAAACTGATGAATGTTGAAGATTGATTGATGAATCATCGTAAACGTAAATTAGTTTAAAACCCGATGTTACAGCAGATTCGTAAGTTCGTGGTGTGACTGGATTTTTACGTTTCCACGGCCTCTATCGTTCACCTTTTCAACATGCAACGGATTTAGCCAATACCTTCTATTACTAGAATTACTACTAATTATTACCAGAACTATCACTAATTATGCCAATTACCAACATCTATTACTAATAGAAGGTATTAATATAGCGCATTTTGTGACCTCTAAACGACAATCGACATGGCAGTGCACGAGTGTCATTGAGGTGGTCTGGAAATTGCGAAATACACGTTTGGTCCCATTCAGAGATCGAAATGAGGCAGAATTATTTCAAAAACAACAAAAAATAGCAACATAACGTTTACTGTAGAATGTATTTCGCATCATACAAGTATGTCCCTTTTAAAAATGGAAGGCGTTTTAATCTGCATAATGAATGATACTACTAACCGAGAATACACCGGTGAGTTTTTTTGTTACTTGGATTTATTATTTTGGACGAATTTTGTACGCAGTACTTTGTCTGATTGTTACATACAACGGCTTCGCCGGGACGTTTGTTAAAAGGGAAATTCGACCGATGTGGTCGCTAAGGTCGCTGCAGTGTCCTCCACTTTGTGGCTTGGAGTCAGCTTAGCTATCACGACCCACGCCACGAACGTCCGTTTCCCTGTTTTTCTTACGAACTTGCCAGATTTTCGATAGATTTTGTACTCTTTTGTGCTGTTTATCATTCAGCAAACACCAACAAATGTGGTATAGATGAATTTATCTTCTCAAGACCTTTCTGTTCTTGTAAAAACATAGTATTCCATTAAAAAACAAACGAAGTTCAATATCTTCAGAATGAAAATGCTCTCAAAAAGCTAATAACTACAACAGATGAGCCCTTATGACTGAATAGTTTGGTGAAAAGTTCATTTTAAATATCTTGAATCGTTTAGAAAAATTTTGAGGTCGACCTTTATTGACTAACCCTGTGTATTCGCTTATTTACACAGGAGTCCCACCAACTATGGACCACCCACATCTTTCTATGTTAATGAATGTTCTCTCTCTCTCTCTCTCTGGGTGGCAGGATTTTCGACACTAGCATGTCAGCTAGGTCGAATTCAGTCGCTGTCTGGAGGAGAATTATAGCGGCCGGCTGCTCTGATCGGTAGTTTTCCATGGTTTCTCCGATCAACACTTGGCGAATGCAGGAGCTGTCCGCGCGCGATCTTTCCTTCCTCTTCCTGGTCCTATCCTCCACCCCTTACATACACACTTACACTAATATGCACTACACTACCACACTTGCCGGGAGACCGGTCGGTAGCTTAGAGCTTGTCCCGGCAGGTGCGGTGCTTCACTGGTGGGAGATACCTGGTCGAGGGGAAAATCCCGATAGCCGACGGTAGGGAAAGATCCAGTGGGGAAAAGATCACCGCCTCCTCCTGATGAAAAAAACAACAAACAAACAAAAAACCTAACAAAACACGCACTGCACTTACGGGACTAATGCATGACCTCTGTAGTTGACGCGCCCGGAATCACGAACAATCTCTCTTATATATATTCTAACGTTTCTCCCATATGCAATATCACACAATGGGTGATACGCAGAATGAATACTCGCAAGCGAGCTTTCTATTATCTCAGGGCAGTGGGATCTTTTTTGGTGATAAGGAATATCCAAACACACACAGAATAAAAGGAATGAAACAAAATACTTGAATTTTTATGGTCTGAAATCAACACTGTACAAATTTCTGTGGACTCAGAAAAACAATGAAAAAAATATGACTTTTCTCGGTTTTACTAGCATGCATCCGATTTACGAATGATGTAATTGATTTAAATATGTTGGTACTACACTCTTACTTTAGGTAAATACACATACTTGTGCACAGTCGTACCAATCCTTCTGACTACTGTACTTTTCTATTTACAACGCATTATATGAACATTTCTTCTTTGTAAAACTCGTAATATTTATCACATTATTGACCTGGTTTTAAACACTCATTCACAAATTCCCCTTCCTTTTCCCCCTTTTTTACACACATTAAACATTCACTACAATGAAATCATTATTACTTTTCAAGGCATTAGTAAAAAAATGTTATTTTATTGACTTGAATGTCTAGTAAATTCTTTCCCTTATTAACGTTCAACCAAACCATTTAATACCGCAGTGTACGGCGGCGCGACGGCGCGTCGTGAATGCGCTGCACAAACGCTGACCTATCCCAACGTCTCTCCTCCTGATTCGGTGCCGTTAGTTACCTGACCTCGCAATGGATTTCGACACGCAGCTGCGGAGCAGTAGCGGCCTTGCGGGCTGTCGTCAGCGAGCTGCCCCGGGTACTCGATGGTAGAGATAACGGCGGCGGCGGCAGCGTTCGCGTCGCAAGCGGTGACTGCGTTGATCGTGCGGTTCTCCCTCTTCTTTCTCTTCGACGGCGCTTCGCTGTCCTCTACTTCTCTCTTCTTATCCTCGTACCGACGATACGCCTTTGTGAATTTACAAACACGACGCAATTATGCGTTTTAAAAGTGTACGGGCGTATGGTGCAGCGGTCTTAGGCAATGTTAGAGCAATAAGTCCTTCTGCTGCGCTAATTATTCAACTCTTGTGGCAATTATCAAACACTGTCTACTAAGTAAATGTTTTAAGTAGCTTTCCTAGCTTTTGATCTCTGATACCAAGTTCAAAAGGCACTTTTTCGTAGACTAGGCTGCTTCGCGATACTATTGAATGAAACTTTCGCCGGAATTCGCCTGGGCTGTCGATCACATTGCGGCCCAGCGCTAGTCACAACCACGAACTGACCGTCTAGTGCTACTGGTTAATACGCTGGCGGACAAGATGCTGGGCGATCACGAGGTGGATCAAGAAGCAACGCATTCCGTTTTTCCGCGGTATTTATGCGTATTTTCTCCACGTAGGGGGGCTTCTCCTTCCTCCTCTCCGACGGGCCTGGCGCGCGTCACAACCCCCTTCCTTACTTGGTAACAAAGTGCCGCAATCTGGGCTAGGATCGCTTCTGTGATTGCTGTAGCGCTCGTTCCTGTGGAATTTAAGACATCGCATCGAAGCCGCGGAAAGGAGACCATAAGGTATGGCTGAGGAAAAAAACAACCAACAAACAACACTGAAGGGGGAAAAACCTGCCGTCAGAAGGCGAGTACATGCTAAGCTACTAGATTTTTTTCTAAACTACTTATTTATTTCCTGATGTGGGCATCTTCTCCATCCACTCCTTGGTCTCCTCAGCCCCTGAAATCAAACAGCGCCATAGAAGATCGCCCCACCCCCGCCTCTCCGATCAATTTACTACTGATTAACTAATTATCGCTTACTAATTAATTTAATTATTACTGACTAACTTACTAATTAATATTAGTGATTAGCAGTACTAATTACCTAATTAATATTAGTGATTAGCATTACTGATTACCTTACTAATTAATATTAGTGATTAGTATTACTGATTAGCATTACTGCTTATCTTACTAATTAACTGAATGATCGCTTACTTATTGAATTATTTATTTCATCTCCAGTCTAAGCTCCGCTCTTACTACTAACTAGTGCTGTTTTCCCACTCCCTGATTACCGTTTCCCTGATAGTTCAAACCTTTCCTAAAAATTATTCCTAATTCTTTCATGAAGTGAGATCTATTATCAACGATTATGCTTTGAGCGAGCGTTATGTTTCTAAGTTGGCTCTATCACCACAAAGTACACAGATCCATTGCCAATCGAATCCTTCATTCTATATTGCATACATCTCCCTGCCTAAAACCAAGCGTATTCCCATCTTGCGTCCTTTTAAGTGTGTGTACGATAGAGACAGGCAGGCAGACGCAGATACAGACAGGCAGACGCAGATACAGACAGGCAGACACAGATACAGACAGCAGATACAGATACAGACAGGCAGACACAGAGATGGAGAGAGACAGACAGGCAGACACAGAGATGGAGAGAGACAGACAGGCAGACACAGAGATGGAGAGAGACAGACAGGCAGACAACAGAGATGGAGAGAGACAGACAGGCTGACACAGAGGTAGACAGGAAAGGACGGAGAGACAAAGACAGAAAGAGTCAAAGATATAGAGAGACAGATAGAGGCACGGAGACCTTTACTTTTTCTCAAGGACTGAATATGAAATAACCCGGGCAATGCTGGGTACTTTGCTAGTAACTTCTAAGAGTTCCCGATACAGTTTTCACTCAACAATGAAGAATCATGGAGCAAGTGATATGGTGTAGAGATACTGTTTGAAATATTTTTAGTTTTCGGGAAATTTAATCGTCTTTGATTTTTTAAACGGAACCATATATTTTTCTCACTGGCAATAAATAGATCATAAAAAAGAGAATGCAGTGATGTCTTATATGTTAATATTTTGATAGTATTTTGTGTATAAAATTATAATTTGTGACATGATATTTTTTAATTAATCGTGCATTTTTTCTGTAGCTGCCGTCGCAACATTCGCTTTTGGGAAAGTGGCCTTCGTGGCCTGTACCTTCTCCCCGCAAAAGTGCCGGCGCCGCGAAGACGACCTACCTCAAAGGCGATAGTTGCAAGGGTTGCTACAGGAAATCTCGTACATTTAATTTAAAATCACATGCCAGAAAATATAATTTTGTACTCAAAATACCATCAAAACATTAATATAATATGTTACATTATTGCATTCGTCTATTTATGATTTATCTATTGCTAGTGAGAAAAATACATGGTTTCATTTAAAAAATCAAAGATGATGAACTCGAAAGCTAAACATATTTCGAACACTATCACTAAAGCTCATTACTTGCCCCATGATTCGGCATTGTTGAGAGAAAACTGCATTTCGAAACCGTTTAGAAGTTGTGGGGGTGGTCCAAAGTTGGGGGGACCCTCTGTATAGTACGTTGTATTTTTTTTATTTTTTCTATAAAAATGTGAACCACGAGATCACTTTCGAGTTTCCGTTTTTTGCGTTTGAACTGCATGGTACACCATCAGACTATCCGTTACCATCAGACTATCTAGGCGTGTCTACACGACCGATCTTTTCATGGAAAGAAGCCGTGCCGTGGCATATACTAGGTTCTCGTCTCTCTGCCTGTGACGAACGAACTGATTACTCTATCTATCGTGATCGTGTACAGCCTAGCCAAAACCGCGTTGACGTAAAGGCAGCTGTGGCTCTCCTTGTTTCCTATCCCTCAAAATGATGCGTATATCGTTGGTGCACAAGAAAATGACTTGCATAAAAAATGTCATTTGCAGCAGAATGGGTTTTACGTGTGCGTAACCATATATTTTGCGGCCAAATAAGTATCTCGCACAAATTAGTTTTGTTATTTGTTTTATGTAGGCTAGCTTTCTATTCTGCCCCACCCTATTCCCAGCTGCTGTCACGGCGCCTAAAATATATTTTTATATTTTCTCACTTTTTCGATACCCTAATAGTAGTATTGAAATACGAACTTAACGGTAATATAGAAGAGTAAAGTACGGTCACAAATGCAAATTTTCATTGAAAAATGTGGAGCCATTCTTCAGAAAATGTCGTTTGAGCGATTCAGAAAATGCGTAATTTTCAACACATTTTCAAAGAAATGTTTTAAGTTTTGAGAAACTTCATAAGAAATCATTTGAAGAAATAACTTTGATCACAAATGCAACAATGCATAAAATAACCATAGAGTAAATAGAAACAAAAAGTCAAGAACAAATGTGAACAGACGCAGGGCGAGGCCGTCTGCAGTGCATTTAGGGGTTATCCATAAATTACGTAACGCTAAAAGGGAAGGAGGGGGGTCTGAGGCAGCTTTACATAGATATAGGGAAGTGCGTTACAAGGGGGAGAGGGGGTATTGAAATAGTCGAAATTTGCGCTACGCAATTTATGGACGGCCCCTTACCACTATCCCAGTGCATTTAGCACCATCTACATAAAAATGACAAAGAAAAAAGTTGGAGCCATTTTTAGAATATCTTGTTATTAAAATTGCTTTTATTTCAACCATAATAACGCAAACACCCCTCACATTTTGAAGAAAATGGCACACAATTCTTTAGAAATCTAATTCTGAAAAAAATGTTATTCAAAAGTCTCAGAATTTTCGAAAAATTGCGAACGTTTTCAAATAATGTGAGAAAGTATGAACGGATGAGCACCACTACTTAACCATTGATCTCTAAAGACGGATTGTTTGCATACGTCCAGATAGTAATTTTTGAATCGACTGTGCCATGAATCTAATTTTTTTGCCAAACTTGAGATCTGTACTAATCTTAAAACGTATATTTGCATAGAAGAAAGGTCTCTGTTAATTATGGTTATACTTGGGGGAACGACAGTTGTGTGAGTAGTTGGAAAGTACTACAGTACAATAGCAAAGGAGATGCTTCAGTGCGAACTCGAGGCGGCGCGAGGTCTAGATGCGGTCAGTAACGACAGGACCGCGTCTTTAGCATGGGAGCCCGGCTTCAGAGAAAGCGTCACGCGAGGTGACCGCGTCGCTCGCCGTAGTCCGCGCCGCTCGCCGAGCGTGTTGCTTTGGGGGAATCCTTCCTGTCGGCGGCGCGGCGGACGCACTGCGTCACACGGGCAAGGTGCGGCGCGCCTCAGACCACCCGCCGCGGCGCCGCATGTTGTCTGGCATCGACCTTCGGATCGCTCCTTCGCGGCGGCGCGGCGACAGGTGATAACGGACGCATCGGATGAAGGGGCCGGCGAAGTCCGGTTTAAGCACGGAGCGAAGGGAGGGGTCGCTCTGTGCAGCGAGTGTCGCCAGCTCATTCCGATACAGCATTTGAGTAACTCCCGAGTGTGCGGATGTGCGGTTCCGTCACTCACGGTTAGACCACTTCCCGTACACGTATCGAGTCATATGAGGTCTCCTGATGAGACGCGTCTCGGTCCTCCTGATGAGGAATTGATAATTTGTTTTTGGATCCTACCAAAAGATTCAAAGAAATTTCCGAAAACGTGTTTTTTTCGTGTTTTGGCGCTGTGATCTTAGTAATTAGTGAGTATGCCGGGAATTAAACCAACTCCACCTAAATAGATCTATGTAGGCGGCGTTGATTAAACCCCATTACAATGTTGTTATTTCAGTCCACAACACCATAATTTTCTTCCATGAGGATGGCAACATTGATTTTTTTTTTTACAAACGAGCAATATCAAAAATGAATATCGGGTTTCAGATTTTGTTATGAAGTCGTAAGAGTTTCATGCCTATTTTTTAAATTTGCAAATTATCTTGGAATATTAAATTTGAAGAACATGAACTGTAAGTAATACTAGCAAGGTCTAATTCGGGTAGGGTTGCCAGATGTCTCACTATTTGGGTGAACTATTCACTATTTCTATTTATACTCACTTATTAAACTAGTGATGCTACAGAATGTCACAGACTTTCCCGTATTAGTTTTCTATTTCCTTGGATCTTCGCTAGCTATTCGGAATTGTCACAATTTCTTGCCAGCTGTTATCTATCACCGCCAAAAGTCCATTTTTTTTGTCATTTTCTTAATTTTTCGGTTTCCTATTGGAAACACGGAAACATTAATTTTAGAATAGTAAAGAACACAAAAATCTAGTCATAAATGGCAATTTTCTTTAAAAAATTAGGTGCTGTTTAAGAGAAAATGGCGTTTTAGTGCTACTAAAAATGCGAAATTTGAAGCTCATTTTCACAGAAAATGTTGAGTTTTCAAAATACTTTATTTGAAGTTATTTGAAGCACTTACACTCACAAATATAATAATGTTTACAAATTGCTTTTAATGTGCATATTAAAGATGTGAGAGATCTTTCAAAAAAATTACAATATGTAATTTTTGAAAAAACAAAAAAATAACTCAATATAAACTTTACGCTATACTAAAGAGTGTAATTCGCACTAGCCGTTACAAACGTTTCAAGAAAAAATTGCAGCCATATATGAGAAAATGGCGTTTGAGCGTTTCTGAAAATGCGAAATTTTGAGCTACTTTTCACAGAAAACGGTTGTGTTTTCGAGAAACTTTACTTGACATTATTTAAAGCACATGTACTCATAAATATATTAATGTGAACAATTTGCTGCTAATGTCAATATTAACGACGTCCGAGACAAATCATTACATCATCAAAAATCATCAACAATTACATTTTTGCCATTTTGGAAAAAACCAACTTATAGAGCAATATGGCTTTAATGTCATCTGATAGAGGAGATTTACCACTATACCTACCAAAAGTTTAAAGAAAAAATCTTGAGCCTTTTTTGAGATAATCTTGTTTTTGTATTTTTTTAAAATTGCACATATTGCACGCAATATTGCACAAAAGGTACTAAAATTTTGAAAAACATTTACATGACCTTTATGAAAGATGACTCAATGACTCAATCTGAAGAACAAATTTTATTTGAAGAAAAAATCTCAATCTTCAATTTTGTAGTTGGATAAAGACGCCGAAAAAATTCAAACTTTCACAATTTTCGAAAATTCAGAGTTATTCGTGAAAATAGGATCTATGCCATGTTAATACGTGTTTTTTTTCTCTATTCAAACAAGAAATTTAAAACAAAAAATTTGGAGCCATTTTTGAGAAAATTTTGAAAATCCCCAGGGGGCTTCATATAAAGTATCTCCAATTTTTGAAGAATCTTTTTCAAAATCTCAAAGCTTTGAGTAGAATCAGATCGACCGGGGAATATCAATTTTGGAAGAAATCGTACGTATGGTTTAGGCCAGACCTGCACAACGCCTGCTCCCGCGGGTATTCTGTACTTGCGAGCCGGTCGTCTGCCCGTGGCAGCGTCGAAAGTGCAAGTAGTGGGGAGTAGGAAGCTTGCGGGGATGGGAGAAGTCTGGCGTAGCACGACGCGGCGCGTAGATTGAATGCCTGGTCGTCTAATAATGATCCATGCTTCAAAATTAAATGCAGATTTGTTTAAATGGATTATGTCTAGTATTTCAAGTTACCAGGGTCATTATTCACTGTTTTCGTTCTGTGCACTACTATATATCATCCTTTGTATCCACCACTGTATGTATTTTCATTTTCTAATTATTTTAAAGAAAATAACATGCTCATTGTGACTCTTAAGCAAAGCTATTGCTTTAAAATATATGCTTATATATATATATATATATATATATATATAAGAAAAAATTTAATTCTATCTAACACAAAATTGCAATTTAATAATTGATTGTTCACCAGGAATGTTATAATCTCCAAATCATAGAAAAATCAATAAAATCATGAGAGCAATCTTTCACATCAAAATTTATTGAGGTAGAATATGTGGCAGTTCCAAGAAGGGTAATGTTTAATAGCTCATTTGTGACCATTTCCCCCATTATGAAGCTGAATACAAAAGATCAACGAGAAAACTTTTGTGACGATATGTTACGGACAATCATAAGATAATCATGGGTTTTGGTTAAATAGAATGCAAAGGGATTTATATTTTTATACGATCTCGTACACGACTCTACTCTCTTGTCAGAAATTAGAACAGAAAATAATCATGATTTTGTTTAAGAAAAATATGTTTTTGTTTTGAGAGAACCGTCTTATTCAATTGAACATAGTTAATAAAAAATAGTTTATTTCTGTCATCATCAAACAAAAACAATTCAGTATCAAAATTTGTGTTTAGCACAACACTAAATTTGTGATTACATTGTAGCAAAGCGAATTACATTATAAGCCCTACAAGCAATTATAATACTTGGTGTCGAAATCTAATATGTATAAATCTAATATGTAGTTTCATATTTCACCCTGTCATATACGAGAACAAACATTTGCAATATAATACAAAAGACAATATTACTTGAACTGTATATGACTGTCATTTTCTTGCCGATTGCTCTTTAAATTTACGCACTATCTTTCGAATTGCGAATTCTGATTGGTGGTCCCCACTCCTAGATTGAGTCTCATTCCCACCCTTCATCGGTTTTCGTATTTGCACCCGAGTTGCCCGCACGCAGCTCCAGAGATCAGTGAAAGTGCAAAATGCTGTGCAGGTCTGGTTTAGGCGCTAGCAGTGTTCACAGACGGACGGACAGACGGACGGACAGATGGACGGACAGACGGACAGACGGACAGACGGACGGACGGACGGACGGACGGACGGACGGACGGACGGACGGACGGACGGACGGACGGACTGACGGACGTTTTCCTTTCAATTGTTTTTCCGGTATCCAGGACCTAGAAAACAAGGTTTCTGGCTACACCACGTGTTAGGGGATTTTTTTCTTAATTTAGCAACTGGTTTTATCCACGTCTTCGTTTTACGGCCCGGCAGTTAATTTTTTCCGCCGAAAATTGGCCATTTTTCGCGCAGCATTACATAACTTTCCCTATACTACGTATATCACTCCGTGTATACGTACGTATACTGGAAAGAAAAAATGAAAATAGTGAACATGTAAACATATCTTATCGAAGATGAAGAAAAAACAACTTACTGTATGATTGATTAACCCTGATTCTAGGCGCGTCAATTAACGAGGTCATTGGTCTCGTAAGCGTAGTGCATACGTTTTTTATAGGGAGGTGGCTGTGATCATTGCCCGCAAGATGGCGAGATCCGGCGTCGACCTACCGTAGACCAGCGGGGTTTTCCTCAACCAGGTATCTTCCACCAGCGGACACCGCTCCAGACGGGACAAGCTCTAAGCTCCCGACGGTATGTGTGGTAGTGTTGTGCATGTTAGTGTATGTATGTAAGGGGTGAGGATAGGACAGGGAACAGGAAGGAAAAATCGCCCGCGGTCCGTGGCCCGTTTGTTAGGGTACTGCTCCGGCATCCTCCTGGTGTTGATCAGAGAAACTACGGAAAACTACCGATCAGAGCAGCCGGCCGTTAGAATCCTCCTCCACTGACTGAATTCGACCTAGGTGACTAAAGTGTCGAAAATCCTGCCGCCGTCGGGACTCGAACCTAGGACCTCCTGGTCAGAGGGACTGCTGTGACATCAGTTGGTGCATTGAGCCATATTTCCCGGTCTTACTGTATGAGTGAACAAGTGTTGGATCTTTTAGTTTTTATTATGACAAGTTTTTAATCGCGATTAGAGCTGACTGTACTCTGGTGCCAATCCTGGCTTGGTTTTTAGTTTGGTAACTATTCGTAATACGTATGATTTTGTTCAAGTGCACAGCACTGCTAACGCAAGCTAAAAGTGTTCCATAAATGCCTTTCATTCGTATACTAGTTTAATGAATTCCTGATGAGTGCTGACCGTAATGTACACAGAGAATTTTATTTGAAGATTTGTACTAATGTGTAAAATATTTATTCCATGTTATGGAAAAGAAAGTTCAACTTCACACTTGGCTGTATTTTAAATAATTAAAGAAAATGCAACATTCATGCTCAAAGATCCCCTTCCCCCTCGCGGTTCAGTATTTTCTCAAAATACTTTTGGCAAACCTAAATCCGGCCCTGAAGAAAGTCGTGGAATCACTTCCAAGAAACGATAGTGAGTAAACCTTTTGTACTTTGCTCCAAGCATTCACCTGCGCGTAAAATTTTACGAACTGTTATCTCATAAAATGATATCTGGTCGAACTTCACATGTTACATCACATGGGAAGGCTACTAATATACACGAACTACTTCTACCACGAATAGATAAGCTGCCTGAGTCGTTACAAACATTGAATCAACAGGATATAAATAATATGTTAAAGAATTATGAAGTTATCTATGCACATCCATCTTTCACAATGACATTACACTTACATTTATTGCAGGCAAATTATACCCCTGTTAAGTGACCAGCTCTCTCTCCGACGAGTTCTTAATAGCAAATTTTCTTAATTTAACTAATTTTAAGAGGCTACTTTCAGGAGAATAGTAAGTACGCAGTACTTGGGATTTAGTTATCCAAATCATCGCGATAGAAAAAGAAAACATTCCATATTAAAGACAAGGAAAAGAGTACATTTCGTATCTTGTGGGGAAAGCCAACATATGATGTTACATTTTATGATTTTTATGTATTTCCAATAGTCCAATCCAATATCCAACAGTTTTCTTGGCTCCTAATATTTCCTTGTTCTAAAGTAGGCTTCCATGCAAACTATTTTTAGTGCCACTTTAAAACCTCTAAATTATTTCAAATATTTTTGGAATTCTACTTAAATTTTCAATTACTATTTCGTTCATGGCTGCCTGTGTTGTAAGTAACCAAAATATATTCAATCCAATTCAATCTCAGATGTCTGTTGCCATATGATTATCAATTTTGCACTCCGCTGTAATAATTTTGTTTACCTTTTTTGTAGTTATCTATAGCAATAGTTTTCATGAATGTCAGTCAATAAAACACGAAACACTGCTTCTATTAATACGATTTATTGCTATGAAGTAAGTTCGATGGGTACAAAACAAAATGGATATAACCAGAAAACAAGTGTTGTATTGCAACGGACATTTTCGAAAGAGCCAAAAAATACACAAGTAACTCAACTGTCCGTCTGTCCTCTCTGTCCATTTGGTCAGGTGTGGAATTAGTTTGTGAGTCCACCTTCCTGTGTCTTCGTTGTCCCATCGTCTTTGCCAGCTCTTCATGAGCTTTTCTCAGGGTCTTTTTCCCCTTCCTCAGTTCCCTTTTGTTCCACATTAACTTGTTTCAAAATATTATACACTTCCGCCCTTTGGGGCGCTAAGAGGTTTATTGGGAGAATTCCCGCTAAGACGCTATTGCGCTCTGCTATTGCGCTCTTGCGTCCCGCTATTGCGCTCTGGGAGACCGTTCTGGACGCTGAGGTTATTAGAATTGCACTGACCCTCTAAACGGAAAACACCCTTTTTCCCCAGCTTTGGATCCCTAGTCTGTCAGACCACACCGGTGCCGCGTATAACATTTTGGCTCGGACCACATTAGAGGGAAGTCTTCTTTTAAAGTGCTTCGGACCTCCTATATTCGGCATCAGTCGGGAGAGGCCGCTTGCAACGCTATGCTTGTGCTACATTTTTGGCGTGTAGTCGAAAGTTGAGTTTCGAGTCTATCTCTACTCCCAGTTACTTGAGGCTGGTCTTCCTTGTGATTTCATTGCCTGCATCTATGATCCTAGGTTTTGCATAATTTCTTTTATCTTTGACCAGTATGGCTTCTGTTTTCTCTGTTGCTATCTGTATCCCTCTTCTGTCCACCCATCTCTTGACTTTCTCCAAGTCAAGAGATGGGTGGACTTTCTCCTGTTGTTTACTGCAATCTCCAGTTCCTTTTCAGTGTCTGTTCGATTGAACTGACGATGATTGCATCATCGGCGAGGTCTACTAGCAACGTTCCCTCTGGTAGATGCATTTCAAGAAACTCGTCATAGAAAGCGTTCCACAGAAATGGCCCGATCTTAGAACCTTGTAGAACTCCACAAGTCATTTCCTTCTCCAAGTTTTCCATACTTTTCTTTGCAGTAATATATAATTATTCTTTCTTTTGAGTAATTGTCAATCATTCTGAGCAGGTAATCTGACGTGCTTTTTGTTTCTGAAGTCTTTGGAGAAGAAGGACTTCGAGAAGTTGCCTATAGGGTCTAGGTGGGGCTGAAAGAAGATGTCTAATTCAGAGATTAGACTTTTCGTAGCAAAGTACATTTTTGTAGTTTCCACATTTTAGGAAACTCCTTTCTTCAAGCATGCGTTGAAGACAACTAAAAGAATTTTGGGGTGTACCTCAATCACTTTAAGTATTTCATTTGGTATGCCGTCAAGACCTGGGGCTTTTCATTTTTTGCTTTCCCTCCTGCTTCAATTCCAGATTAGTGAACAGTTGATTTTCCGTCTCTTCACATGGGTCGAATGTATCCCTGGTCCAGTGGTCTTGTTGTGAATTGAGGTCCTCGATGATATAATTGACTCATTTCGGATCATCCGTCCGGGAATATTCTGGATGACCTTTAACGTCTTTGTTAATATTTTGTAGGGCAGTCCCCATGGATAGTTTTCTATTTCTAGGGTTAGGCTTCTCCAGCATTCTTCGTGGCGTTGTTTTAATACTACTCTGAGCTCTTTTCTTGCACATTTATAATGCGCTTATAATCGGATCGCCATTTGATCTGGTTACTTTCCTTTCAGCACAGGCACTTTTTTCTTAATTCTGACACCAGTACATAGGGACTCTTCTTGAAGCTTTATTTCTTCTCGGCAATGAAGCTTCGCATGCAGCTACTATTTGTCATTCAGAGCTTTTAATTTGTTTTCCTTCTTCTTCTTATTTACTTTTGTGAACTCGCCTTCATCTGCTTCAGGATTCCGAGCGATTCTTGCGGTGTCTCGTCGGTTTCACCGCCTTCTCGCGCATCTTACCCACTGTCCTCTTCTGACAAAGGCGTGATTTCCTTGTCGCCCGCAAATGAATTTGGGTTATTTTCCTGTTCCTTCCTCGGCGGTTTTGCTTTTGCGCTCCTGTCTTTCAGTGCGTCAATAATTGATGACATCTCATGACATGCTGTTCTACCTACAATCTCCAAGCTCAAGATCTCCTGGAAATTAAGTTTCTTCATAATTATTTCATTCCTAGAGGCCTCAAGGCAATTCATTTCTCTTAGCGCTAGTCACGTCCTCTTTCATTGTTTTGTGAATATTTCTAGCGGGAGATACCACTTTGCTAATGGAGGTATTTTCGAATGTTCTCGAAAAATGCCACCTTCAGTCTCTTCGAGCGACCTTAAGTCACTCCACAGGTGGGAAACTGCTTCGGGAACTCTCTTCCTTACGCATTCACCTACTGTCTTTGGGAAAGCATTTTCAATTGAAACCTCGTTAGTTTCAGCCATTTTTGAAATTCCCGCGCAAGATGTTAGGACTTTACTCTGAGGCGCCGTCAGTTTACGCCAGCATCAAATTGTGTTACACCGTGATGACGCTGTCGGCGTGGGTGAAATTCCCAATAGCGCTTCCAGGTGTCACTACCTACTTTGTAAAGACACTCCTTTCGTTCACTGAGTTCGCTTCACTTCCACTAGGTGCCACTAACATCCACTCGGAACATAATGGCGTCGATCACAAAACAAGAGTCTGAGCGATTTTCTCTCTAATAATTGCTCATGCAGGAGTTCCCGCACTACGCACTTATTTCCAGGAGCTCTCTGTCCTCCAAAGTTTCCGTGGGAGCTTATCTTAAATCAATCGTTTTTCTAGAATCGCGAATATTTGCAAACCATTCACAAACTTGCGAAAGAGCGGCTACTTGCAGCAAACAGGGCTATCAACTATCTATCGGTATATCTATATAATGCAGTAATAATTAAACCGGTACTTGCATTTTTATTATTTTGCTCATATTATCATTTTGACCTTTGCCTTGCATATCAATTATCCTTTTAAATGCATACTGTCTTCGATAATATAGTCTTTCTACCGGACATATCGCGTGACCTCTTGCAAATCTAGTTCTTTTATTAGGCATGCACTCAAGGATAGCAGGATTTTGCAGCAGAAACACAACACTCGAGATCGTTATTTCTGGAAATCTGACTACAAAATTTAAATTGTACGTTTCCATTGATTAAACTATGTGTTTTATAATATGAACAGTCACATTAATATGAATAATACATTTTGTTTGCCGATGTTAGAACAGATCGAAATATTTTAACTTCAACTGTTTTAACTGTTGACAAGCTTGCGAGTTCTTTGCTGCATAATCATCAAAATCATCCGATCATCAAAAAGGAAAGTAGAATTAATTTTAACAATGATAGTTAATGTAATTATTTATCATTTGGACTGTATAATTCTAAAGAACCTGTAACAAGTATTGTACCACAGTTTCTGGGTTGATGGCCCCCATCTCGATCAGGTTTTTCGTCCAGTTTCCCTGATCCTTGAGCAAATGCTGAGATGGTCCCTTGTTTTGCTTCTGGACATAAATGTAACTTCATTATTTGTGCACGTCTTCTGAATTTCAGTGGGAAATATAGTTATTCAAATTATCGTTTTTCATATTATCGCGGCAAAAAGTATTATTCTTTCATGAAGAACATGAGGGTTCAGGGCAGGAATTTATAGCTAATTTACCTTTGAAAATATATTTTTTTATATAGGAGCGAATATTTTGTCTACAAAACTCGAAAAAAAAAACCTCTCTTTTCTGTATTCAAAATTCGACTAGAATATGGTTTAGGATAGAGACCACAGAATTATGAAAACGTGCACAAAATTCACTTCTCCCCATAGCTCGTCATACGCAGTTTTTAACTGTTTTTGACATAAATAAATAAATAAATAAAACATTTAGGATTTAATTGTACATATATATTTATAGTTTTGTTAGGATTATATTGTTAATATATATTTAATAGTTTTCTTCCAACGATCGAATTTTGTTCAAGTAAACTAAAAAAATATATTCATCAAACAACTATTTGTTTTTATATATTTCTCTCACAAGGTATAGGAAAGAAAGAGTCTGAATGACGCTGGCTACTCCACCAATTCTTCATAACTAGGGAGCGGATTTTTGTGCCATAAAAATCTTGAAATATGCTCTTAAAATTACGCATTTATGACTTAACAAAACCTTGAATATGCCCTTTAATATGCACTTAAAATTTACAATATTTCATTTCTCCTGCAGACCTGTCTTGATAAAATTCTTGTCATGAAATTAAAATTTGTTTGAAATGAAAAGATATATTTTTTGTGCAAACGTAATACAATCTACCCTACTTCGCGAGAGGAATAATCGAAGTAAATATGCACCTTAGTGAAGTACATTGTATATCTTTTTGAATTTCTTCTGACTGGTTTAAAAAATATATTCTCAAGTAATATCCCACATTTGGCTGAGTATTTTATCATCTACAGAAAACAAAAACGCAAAATGTGACTCGTTCTTTCGAATCAATGAACGCTCACGATTACATAAGATTCTTTGAAGAGATGAAACGTTTTATAGATTAGTCTCTTTTTTAACGAAATATGCAAAATATGCGCTTATAATTACAAGAATATGCACTAACAGGAAAAATCAGCCAAGTATGCACAAATATGCACTAACATATTAGTCTATATAGCATCGTATTCTTACGGTCATCGTATTCTTAATGTCGAGAAATTTCACTTAGCTATGTCCTGAACCACCGGACAAAAATATGGAAAATCATAGAAATCCGCTCCCTACTCATAACGATCTAAATGAATACGATGAAAATACAGATACAGATTTGTAAGTCGATTTTCACTCATATCACTTTCAAATTTTACTTCGTAACGAATTTGTTTTGGATATAACCGTTTTCTTATAATGAAAAACTAGTGTGCTACAGAATGGTACTGACTTTCCCGTATTATTTTTCTATTTCCTTAGGTCTGGGGTAGCTATTCGGAATTGCCACATATTCCTGCCAGCTGCCATCTACCGCCTCACACACTATATTTTTCTGACATTTTCTTAATTTTTCGGTTTCCTAATGGTAGAACGGATATATTTAAATTATAATGTTAAAGAACAGTAAATCTTCGTCCTAAATGGCAATTTTCTTTGAATAATTTAGAGACTTTTAAAGAAAATGGCGTTTAAATGCCATTAAAAATGCGAAATTTGAAGTCCTATTTCAAAGAAAATTTTTAGTTTTTGAAAAACTTCATTAGAAGTCATTCGAAGCACTTAAACTTACAAATACAATAGTGTTCACAAATTGCTGGTAATGCGCGTATTAAAGGTCTCAGAGATCTTCCAAAAAATTTACATTTGTGTAATTTTTGCAAAAACAAAAAAAATACTCCCAAATTCACTTCATATTAAAGAGTGCAATAGCACTATCCGTTCGAAAAGTTTGAAGAAAAAATTTGGACGGTTGAAAGGACAAAGGGTTGAACGGACAGACGGTTGATCGGACAGACGTTTGATCGGAGTCAGTAAACGGACAGACGTACGGTTGAACGGAAACGTTTGTGTGGATCTCGAAATGCTGACTCTTGACTTCACATTGTATTAGAGTAAGTT
Source organism: Acheta domesticus (assembly GCA_031308135.1). Classification (NCBI taxonomy): domain Eukaryota; kingdom Metazoa; phylum Arthropoda; class Insecta; order Orthoptera; family Gryllidae; genus Acheta; species Acheta domesticus. The sequence goes on from JAHLJT010002406.1 coordinate 67,968,026, forward strand.
GTCTGATGCATACTGCTGTAAGAATTGTCTCCTTTTTCGGTATCAGGGATAAACAATACGAGCTATTCTTGCAAAAAATCGGCTTTTTCGTTAACAGCATTACAGTACTTTCGCCTTTCTACGTAAATAGTATGGAGGAAAATAAAAATGAAAATAATTTGTAAATAACATTGCGTAACACTCAGCAAAATGATTGGAGAGTGAGTGGCCTCTGGGAAAGATTACCAATGCAATAAGAGGAGGCGAGAGTTTCACACACGAGATTATATCATCGCAGTCACGCCTAGCTTGCATGTGCCCGATGGCTTCATCCTGCGATAACCAGATACGCTCCTTCAGACTGCTTTTGCTCCTTCAGACTGCAATATCTCCTATCCACGATGTCCATTTAAATTAGGAATTCCTACTGATATCTAAAGTGGAGAGAACTTCGGGACATTTATTAAACGTCTGCAAAGTTGCTGATATTCGTTGTGAGTGAAATTCTCACCTACAGTTTTAATTTGCGCACTTCCTTCTCACGCCATTCTCTCTACGCTCCCCTCTCCCTATTCCACGATGACACCCACTCTCGCCGTCCGCCACTTCCTCCACCTTTTTTTGTGACTCCGCCCTCCTCTTCTTCTCCACTCCCAGTCGTCCCCTCCCCACCCTCTTGACACCCTTCCACGTCCCTGACCCGCACCGGCTTTCCCCGCCCCGACAATGCATCGCCTGTCAACCCAATATTCACTGATGCATCCTTCAGTGATGCAATTAAGACCAATAATTTCCAATTTCCAAGTTACCTTTATAAATATCGTATATGCGAAGAAAGACCGGGCAAATGTTATCCCAAAAAGAAACAGTTAACATTATGCAATTGAATGTAAAATGAACAACCTTTCACCAGGGGGAGGTATAAATTTTCAATAGTTATTACAATATCATTAGTATTAATATTCTTTATTAATTAATAATTCTTCATTTACATTTTATACTTCTACAGAAGGCAGATTAACCCTTGAGGGGGCACCAAAGCGCTCATCTGAGGGCCCTTATAAATGTTTTTATTTTGGTCGACGTTTTTTCACCATAGGTGTAACCACGGAATGGTAAAATTAAGTCATGTGGGTGGTTCCTCTTTTCCCCTAATATTTGAATCTTTGCTGATTGTTCATAATCATGTAAATATATTAATATAAATATTTAATACGTAGAAATGTGTGAAAAGAGACTTTGTGCAATTAAGACAGATTAGAAAGAGAAAATCGGCAATTTTTTAACAGAAAAACTTATTATTAAGGCCCTGTCAAGGAAAAAGTTTGGAAATTTTGTTCCTGCATGTCGTAAATTACTTCCTTTAAGACATGTGTAGTTAGAATCCATAGTTTGCGGGTCCTTGATAAAGAAAAATCGATTGATGACAAAACATCTGTCAGTTGTTCCGCCCTTCTGTGGTCTGTCCGTATGTGGACAATACTAGTGCCTAAAACGTTCACAAGATTTTCTCCAAAACTGATATTCAGAAATAGATTTAAACGAACACAATTCCCTACTGGTTTGAAACGGATATTTTGATTTTTAGGGGTTACTTTACATTAAGGCTCAACATTTTCAAATAAATCCCAAAAATGGCTCCACATGTTGTGAGTAAACTTTGTCCTCGGATAGCGTTTAGTACGTGTGGAGGAAGGAAATAGAGGGGAAGACACTGTGACTTTGGGCGCCAAGGACCGGTCATCGCCGGTGAAGCGTCTGCGTGACGCCTTCCCCAGGGCGCACTCCCAACGTTGGCTGGAATAGCCCGCCCAGGGCATATAAGCAAGCGCTCTGAAGGGGTTGGAGAAGGAAACTACTTACTTCCTGCAGTCTGGCCGGAACATGAAAATTCCCACCTACAAGTTCCTCTTTCCGGCCAGGATCAATTCCTCCCCAACCCTCAACTACTGCCCAGGTAACATGACCAGAAGTTGTAGAATGAAATGTACGTGGAACAACGGGCAAGAAGCAGCCAAGAACATTGGTCACGTTACCACAGAGTGCCGCTACCTGTCGCCGCTATGGAACGCCTGACATAACATCGGGCCCATTTACAAAGAGGCAGCCATTGCGGCGGGGTGGCAGGTGCTCCGAGAGAATCAGGCAATGGTGGACAGCAAACGTCCTGACCTCGTACTCGCGCGGGGCAGAATGGCACTCGTGGTGGACGTCGCGGTGGCTGACGCACGAGAGGGCAAACGTAACAGCAAGTTAGAAGACAAGTGCCAAAATACGAAGCCACCCGGGACCACCTCATTACCGTCGGTTACCACAGCGCCGAATGTGCTCCCACTTGTTGTGGGGGCACTGGGAGAATGGTGTGCGGGTAGTGACGCCGCAAACCCTTAACTTGACGCTGTAACAGATGTGTCACATTTTCTTCGGAGGCCCTTAATAATCACTGGGAAACTGGTAGAGCTATCTGTTAACAGTTTTCTATACTCAATAGCTTGATCAACTAATAGATGTCGCTAGGTACCATTCAACACTTCGATCTCGGCTACGATAAGCCTTTGAATTCATACGTTAGCGATTTCCCGCCTTTTGCAGTCAGCGTGCCAATGCTGTGCGTTTATTTGTTATACTTTTTAATTTGGCTGCATTTTATATCTTGAAATTGAGGTAAATAGTTATTTAAAGTATCTCTTAGCAATTTTTAAATTGTTTCAGTAGCTAGAAGATGTATGTACGTATTTTTCGGGCTCTAAACATTTGTAACACATGTGTCACATTGCCAAATGCACTGCAATATATGTGAGAAATCTATTTACATTGTACCACTCATTATTTATATTTGTACATATCTATGTAAGGTCTCTTGATTTTTTTTCAGTGCGAATATGTATATGTCAAGGGCTGAGAAGAATGTCTCTGCTCCCAAAACCGGGAGCAGATTCTGAAGAAGAGGAAAATTATGATCCTGAAGAGGAGCTGTTATCAAGAATTTTGAAAGAAAATCATCTCCGGGAGATTATTGATCTGCCTCCTTCAGATAATTTTGAATTAGCTTTACCAAATTTGGAGGAATTTTTGATAGCATTGATGATTTGCCGGACAACCCTCAGATTGAGACGCTTCCTGACGCTTCGGAAAACAGTGAACAAGAAAGAGTGGTTCATGCACCTGTTGTTACGTCGCCAGCTAAAACTCCACAGCCGAAACAAATAAATGAAAGGGCGAAAATTAAAATATTTAAAAAAAGTTATGAATGGAAGAAGGAGCCGTTTTTATATGATGTGGATATCCCTACGGACATTTTGACTGACTGTATAGATGTGAAGACTCCTTATGAATATTTTAGTATGTTTTTCTCCAATGAACTTTTTGAAATTATTGTAAATATGTCAAACTTGTACTCTGCTCAAAAAACTGGCAGCTCTGTAAATTTTACTATCAATGATATTAGAGACTTTATTGCTATTGAACTGAAAATGGGTATAATGATTGCATCTGCCTACACAGATTATTGGTCTTCTGACTACCGATATGAGGCAATAGCCTCAATCATGCCTTTGAAAAAATACCAAAGTATTAGAAAATTTCTTCATTTCACGGACAATTCCGCCTGTGACGCAACAGATCGTTATTACAAAGTAAGACAAATTTTAGAGATTGTGAGAAAAAAATGCTTGGCAATTGAGGAGGAGACGGAGCAAAGTATTGACGAAATGATGATTCCATACAAAGGTAATCGGGCAGGTTCTAGAAGACAGTATATCCAGAACAAGCCTAGAAAATGGGGGTTCAAAATGTTTGCTCGATGTGGTGTATCTGGATTTGTGTATGATTTTATTATGTATGGGGGAGAAGATACATTTAGAGGACGAGAACTCAGTAGAAGTGAGCAAGCTCTTGGCCTTGGAGGATCGATTGTTGTGTCTCTGTGCAAAACGATCAAAGATAAGCCATGTTCTGCTGTGTACTTCGATAATTTTTTTTGCAGTTTCGAACTCATAGAGTATCTGCGAAAAGAATTTGGTATTCTCTCATTGGGCACAATCCGTTCAGATCGCATCAGAAATTGTCCTTTCAAGAGTGATAAAGATCTGAAGAAGGAGGGAAGGGGATCGTTTGAAGTGTACACGTACAACAGCGAGAGATTGGCTACAGTCAAATGGTTTGACAATAAGGCTGTGGCATTGGCAAGCTCCTTTGTTGCTGATGAGCCAGTAGGGAAAATAAAGAGATTCAGCAAAGAGGCAAAAGGAAAGGTTGATGTGCCTTGCCCAGCTGTAATAAAGCAGTACAACTCTCACATGGGAGGTGTAGATTTGGCAAACATGCTGATTGCCCTCCACAGAACTGAATTCCGTACACACAGATGGTACATGGCAATTTTCTCGCATGAGTTAGACTTGTGTGTAACCAACGCTTGGATAATTTATAGAAGAGAACATAAATTATCAAAAAGCACCTCCAAACTTATGCTTCTAAAAGCCTTCAGAAATTCAATTGCTAGTAGCCTATTGCTTCTATTGTGCATCCAAACATTTGATTGCAGTACGGCGCCTTATGGAGTATTGCCCTCTCTTTCTATCCAATACAGTTTTACATAAGACTCTCTCTTTCTACCGCAAGCTGTGTTGCCGATTCAGGAGGCTCGGGGTTATTCGACACGTCCATTTTGTTTCACGCGCAAATACTTAACAAGTTCATTCAACGATAGCTTCAGTTGTGTTAATCTTAGACAATTGAGTTTTTTACCAGTTATTCCCAGAACTCTTATGAATGTGATGGTTATTTTGTAATTTAGTTTTATGGTTTAATTTCCATGAAATTAATTATAAATGATAGACAAATGCTTATTTCTACATTTTGACGTTCTTAAATTTTCACTGTGCGAGAAACTTTTTTATTATTGCAGAAAAGCACAAACACCCAGCGGATGAAATGACAAGGGAAGTCCAAATTTTGATATGAGACCAACCACATTTCTGTATGTATCATGGTTCTTGAGTTAGACGGTAATAAAAACAATATTTCGTGCGCTCCGAACGAACATTTCATGTCGCTATAAGTGATCTTATATATAAGTGATCTTAAATACTTCTCAGCGATTCTCAAGAGGCGATCTGAAAGGAAAAATAGAGTATTTATTTTTGAATTTCACTTATTAAAAACAGTGAAATGCATTTGAACATATAAAAAAATGAATTAGAAATTTTACTGTTAATAATATTAATGCCAAAGACATTCAACCAGTAGTTGTCGTAAAATGTGCTTTCAAATGCAAATAGGTGACGAATTATTAGCTGGGTGTTCGAAAAGAAAATTACGCATTGTCCGCACGAACCCTTGCAGTATTTGATACCATCCATGTCATCTCACCTTTGTGAATGAATTTTCCCTTTATTTTACATAAAAAAGTGGATGTATTGGACGTATAAAATGACTGTGACTAAAAATTAGCAATGTTGACCTTGATATCGATGTCATTCGCGCAAAACAATTCAAGCCTCGTCAGTATGTGATGAATTAACAATGTTCCAACTGGATTTGGACTTGTTTTGCTTTTGATATTTCAGTTTTAACTCTCATTTAAAGGCCTGTTTTTTAAATAATAAATCTAATAAAAATAATACATCTTTTTTATCAAAAATCTTTAATTTCTAATATTAAACCATCTATTTAACATGTTTGAAATTATTTCCGTTCAAGTGGTATCCGTTCCGTTCAAGGTGCTGAACAAGCTGACAAAATTTCATGTCAATCCAAGTATTAAGCACGGCGAGTGTTGCGTATAAGCGCCGCTGAGAAGTGACAACGCTGTTCTCCATAAGCTCTGTACTGCAATCAAATGCTTGGACGCTCTATAGATCGGGGAACCCCTAAAAGAAATCGAAACGTGGATGATTTGCCATCATCACAAAAAACAAAGAAAGTATGCATCCAAAGTGATGCAAGATGACATTAGGACTGATGGCGTTGGCCATTTGCCATTTTATACATCACGGGGAAGATGTCGCTATTGCCCTGGCGGTACGTCATTCATTGAGTGCATGAAATGCAAGGTCAGACTTTGCCTCAATGAAAAGAGAAACTGCTTTTTTTCTTTTCATTCAAAATAGTTCTTTTGTATTTTCACTCTTTGGTTTATAATGTATGCGTATTGTTTTGTATTCTTTCTTTTCATTTAATATAGTTGTTTAAGTGTTTACCCTTTTTTGAATCATAAATTGTACAATTTATGATTCATTGTGATATCAAAATAAATTTGTTTCTGGCCACATCTTTAGTTGATTCATATTATTTCTGTCTTCCTATTTCTACATAAACTTGTCAATGTACCATATCTGTTACGAATTTAGATTTCACCGGATTTGGCAATGTAACATTTATGTTACAAATTCAGATCTCGCAATTAGTAACAGTTGGAAACATCCATATTCTTTCAAAAATCTTATAAAAATTCTAAAGAATCTTAGAGATTATAAAACATTATTATTTTTAAGTTTTTTTCAATCTTGCCAAGTTAAGGGTTAAAGAAAGTTGCAGACGGCCACAAGCTAAAAGCATTAAGAGAAAGAATAATCGCTGAGGCCATGGCGGCGTGTTACTACACGCACACTGGAAATATACACCTGGCCCCGCGTGAGTACAGATAGCGCGGGAAAGAGTCCGCAGAGGCGCCCCCTCCCCTCCCCGCCACAAGAAGCTAGCTACGGAACAACAGAAAAGAGTTGCAACAACACCAGACGTCAACCTGGAGCCCCCCCCCTACAATAGAAAGTGTGTGCTCCCAGTGTCAGTGAAGTGAAAATAAGAAAATATTAGCAGTATGTAAATAACATCCAGCGGTATACATATTGTAAATAATAATCAACAATGTACATATTGTAAATAGTAGCAGTAGTATAGAAAGTACAATAATATAGTAGGATAGAATTTACATTAAGCCAAACGGCAACTGAATTGTAATTATTGTATTAAGAAATAAATATTTGTTTTAAAGAATCAGTGGCGTTAGTCTCAAAGCGACAAACGCAACCCGTAATTTTTCGGAAATTGCTAAAGATCAATTTCTTTCTGGCGTCTTACCACTACTACAATATTGAAGATATATTTTGCTTATTGAAATTCATTCATTTCATCATTGTGTGCAATTTTTCGCTAGTATAAGATTTCGAGTAAGTTTGCTGGAAATATAGACAATTTTTAAACAATTATTTTTTCAAAAACGGCTCCAAATTTTTTCTTTAAATTTTTTCCTCGTACATATCAAAGGTCAGTAAAACAATTGATGCTAGTCTCATATTCGACGAACTCTGAATTTTTGAAAATTGCAAAAAATGAATTATAAAAGTAAAATAGTGAAAATAGATATCTTATTTAGTTACACCACTTATAACTCAAGAACGATTGAACCAATTTTAATTATCTCTGTTTTGTTAGATTCATCTCCGTCCCGAATAACAGAATAACTAATAAAATATCGAAAAAATGGCAATACATGGCGCTGAACAATAAAAAGCTTGATATTTTTGCAAACGCAGCCCGCTACACAGTTCGAATCTATATCGTTAAATAACTCCTAAACGAAGCATTCTAGGGCCTTAAAAACTAAAATTTTGAGGCCAAAGGCCTCAAAGAAGCATTTCTCACGCTGTATTCTAGAGAATGAAATCTGAACATTCTATTACATTTTTGCTGCTCCGGCGCTTCTCAATATTACTCCACCTGCTCAAAGACGTGCAGAATCTAAATGAATAAAAGTTAAGTTAACCAAACCATTCATAACTCAAGAATTACAGGATAAATTTTTATCTCAGATTTGTTGGATTCATCTCTGCCCCGAATAGCAGAATAACTATTAAATGACCGGAAAAATTCACGAAAAAAAAATATACAGAAAATGAATCAAATATATAAAAATCGATGTTTGTTGGTTCGTGCTTAATGCTCTGCCGTACCGTGCATCCGATTGCGATAACACTTTGTCAACTTATTGCTTGCACTTGCGGGAAGAACAGGCATAGTACAATTATTGTAATTCCACTAGATGGCGCTACAGTTAAATGTAATTTCCAGTTTACGTGAGCTTCATTGTTGCTAGGCGTTGGGTTTGCCATGGGGCGAGATCGAGGAGAAAAGGAGGAGCAGGAAGTTGATGAGAGGAAAGGGAGAAAGAGGGACAAAGAGAGAGGGAAAAGGAGGGAGGAATTGAGAAAAGGAAAGAGGGAAAATAGAGTAGGAAATAGAGACAGAGAGAGGGAAAATGGAGAGAGGAAAAATGGAAAGAGAGGGAAACTGGAGAGAGAGGGAAACTGGAGAGAGAGGAATAATAGAGAGAGGGGAAAATAGAGGGAACAGAGAACGGGAAAAGAAAGAGGGAAAAGAGAGTCAGAGAGTGGGGGAAAAGAGAGTCAGAGAGTGGGGGAAAAGAGAGTCAGAGAGTGGGGGAAAAGAGAGTCAGAGAGTGGGGGAAAAGAGAGTCAGAGAGTGGGGGAAAAGAGAGTCAGAGAGTGGGGGAAAAGAGAGTCAGAGAGTGAGGGAAAAGAGACACAGAGGCAAGAAGAGACACAGAGGCAAGAAGAGACACAGAGGCAAGAGAGACACAGAGGCAAGAAGAGACACAGAGGCAAGAAGAGACACAGAGGCAAGAAGAGACACAGAGGCAAGAAGAGACACAGAGGCAAGAAGAGACACAGAGGCAAGAAGAGACACAGAGGCAAGAAGAGACACAGAGGCAAGAAGAGACACAGAGGGAAGAAGAGACACAGAAGGAAGAAGAGACACAGAGGGAAGAAGAGACACAGAGGCAAGAAGAGACACAGAGGGAAAGATACGGAAGGGGACATGAAACACGGAGGGGGACAAGAGACGCAGAGGGGGACAAGAGACGCAGAGGGGGACAAGAGACGCAGAGGGGGACAAGAGACGCAGAGAGGGACAAGAGACGCAGAGGGGGACAAGAGACGCAGAGGGGGACAAGAGACGCAGAGGGGGACAAGAGACGCAGAGGGGGACAAGAGACGCAGAGGGGGACAAGAGACGCAGAGGGGGACAAGAGACGCAGCAGGGAAAAAGAGGCAGAAGGGGAAAAAGAGACGCAGAAGGGAAAAGGAGACGCAGAAGGGAAAAAGAGACGCTGAAGGGAAAAAGAGACGCAGAAGGGAAAAAGAGACGCAGAAGGGAAAAAGAGACGCAGAAGGGAAAAAGAGACGCAGAAGGGAAAAAGGAGACGCAGAAGGGAAAAAGAGACGCTGAAGGGAAAAAGAGACGCAGAAGGGAAAAAGATACGCAGAAGGGAAAAGAGACGCAGAAGGGAAAAAGAGACGCAGAAGGGAAAAAGAGACGCAGAAGGGAAAAAGAGACGCAGAAGGGAAAAAGAGACGCAGAAGGGAAAAAGAGACGCAGAAGGGAAAAAGAGACGCAGAAGGGAAAAATGGACGCAGAAGGGAAAAAAAGACACAGAGAGGCAAAAGAGACGCAGAAGGGAAAAAGAGACACAGAGAGGCAAAAGAGAGACAGATGGAAAAAGACATACTGGGGAGAAAATGAGAGAGGGAGGAAAAGACGGAAAGGAAAGAGAGAGGAGATAAAAAGAGAGAGGGGAAAAGAGAATGGCTAAAGAAAGATAGAGGGGAGAGGAATATTTCCTCAATTATTTCTTCTGCGGCAGGAACGCGCCGGGTACCAGCAAGTTTTGTCTTAAATGAAATTTGTTCTAAAAATTTAGATCTTTAAAAAATATCGGGAAAATGTTTTTCAAAGAACGAGTAGTTTCTTTTCGTGTTGCAATAGGGCACTGTCCACTTCACCCCTACGCAGCACCTCTTTGTTAAAAATCTTCGTGTGTGTTGGGGTCTTTGCTGAACTGGATGGTCTTTGCTCAACTTATGCCCGTTGATTCTCGTGTGTGCATGACTCGAGCCGCAAAAATCCATCTTTAGAAAATGACCGGTTAGTTAATACAAACATCTAACAAATGAAACAAAATATTTTTCCTTTGGCTAAGGAGAAGCAAAGGCAGTAACGAAAAACAGTCTTCGTTTGCTTTCTTCCGTTCAAAATTAAGACTCATACATTCCAGATCAAAATTTCCTGAAACATAGGCGTGGTTTTTAATCTCTCTTGTTTATGTTTATCGTTCTCAACATACCTACAATGTTGGGGTTGAATTTTTCTCCTTGCGTTGGATCGCAGGACGCAGTATAATTTGACTCTTCATTAGACGTCTGACCCTGACGTCTCTGAGGGAGTGCTTTATTCAGAGGGAGTGCTTTCCTTTGGATTTAGTGGATAAAAGTGGTTATTATCGGCTTCTTTTCTTATAATATATTTTCAATTGTAGTTCACGATTTATTCGTAGTTACCGTTTTTGGCCCCGCATCCTGAGGTCTTGTGTCTGTCGGATGTGGCATGATAAAATGTACAATTGTTACAACAAAAATGCGTTTTTCAAAAACTTGAAATTAGCTTCCTGTGAGTTTAGGCTTATTTAATTCAGATGGAAAATACTTTTGAAACATTAATTACCGCTACGCAGCTACTCAATCCGTGAACTCTATGCCACAATGAAATCTGAGCAAGTTGGGGGCGCTGAGAGAGGAGGAGGTGATAGCAGCGAATTTCTCAGTGTCAACGATAGGCCGAACTAACATATGTTCATGACCTCTCATTTTATGCCGGTGATAATGAATCATTCTCGCTGTCCCAGGAGAGGAAAAGGGACGTGGGAGGGAGCGCTGCCGATGTAACGTTGAGAGAGCGCGTTAGCGGGATTCTCCTTCTCGTCAGAAGGGTCTTTTTGTACAGCATAGCGTACAACAATCGACTGCAATCTCGATCTTCTACGCATACGCAGATGCACAAAAGTGGCACTTGCGAAACTCCAACTGCACTTGCGAAGATCGATAGTGCAGTCGATTGCTATAACGCTTCACCCTGCAAAATCTCTCTAATAGTGAAAAAATTCCTTGTAGTGAAGGAAAGGTAGTGGGGACAACCAAAGACCTTGGAATATAGAACTAGACCCACCCTCCTGCCCTTCAGAGTGCTGCAAATTGAACACTGCGCGATCCGCCATGTTGATGGCAACTGTGAAGTAAATAAGGGAAGCCTGTGTGTAGTTACGTGCGTTAACTTTCTATTGAAACGGTATGGCCAATTCGTGCGCAGCATTCGGTTGTACGAATCGAAATCTGAAGACCTGTAAAAAATTCTTTAACAAGTAAATATATGTGAGATGCGTTTATAATATAATGTTTCTTATAAAAAGTACTGTACACATTTTAACTGTTTTTGGCGTTAAATAAATTAAAAATAAATTAACCCAATTTATGGAATATATTAATAAAATGTCCATACCTAAATCCTTTCCAGAAGAAAATATATCATTATTATTACGTTTGTTATTGGTAATAATATTTTTAATAATATTTTATATTCCATTCCCATGATATCTTCATTTTCTCAATTTTGTACTGAAGTGTTATACTAAAAGGCAAATTGAAATTGTTCTTACTAGTGTCGAAATTTCCATCTTAATCCTATGTATAATCAAACTAATATTCTTATAAAAAAATTTGTATTAACTGAAAGATTGTTTCTTCCTTTCCATTAAATCCCATTATGGAAGCTACGTTCTTGTGCCAGTAAATATTTATATAAGTGGAAACCAAAAAGAGTTTAATTTTTTAACAATAGTTTTGCAGTAGAGATTAGTCATAAAAATGTCCTGTTTAAAACAAGAAAATCTGTTCTCCAAACTTTGTGGAGAAATCTCATTAATGTAATGAAAACAAAAATATTATTATTACGGATTTTTTCTTATTGATACATTTAACTTAGTGTTTATTCTAACTTTTATTTCCGTAACGCAGTATTTGTTTGCTCAGCCAATACCTTCTATTACTAGTAATAGAAGGCAACTCGCGTGCTTGTTTGCTATCAACATGGCAGAAGGCGCAACGTTCAATTTTTGTTACTCATTGGACCTCCATAACATTGGCGTGTGGGGTCTTGGGGGCATGTGTTCCGAGAAATTTTATGAATTTGAGACGCGGTATCGCCTGCCACCAAGCAATGACTTTACGTTAAATGTGACACGCGTGAGCAGGTTCGTAATGAGTTCCGTGAAGTATGACAAAAAACACACATCGGTCGTTGTTATCTGTGCTCCGACAATATTTATCCTCAGACAGACCGTCAACGATAACGCTTGGGTAAAGACAAGTTTCTACCAATGTAACGTATTGAAGCAATGGTTACGAGTATCGAGTCGCATCTTTCTGGAGCAAGTTGTTGAAACATTATCTTGGGTCGTAGTCTCGTGTAGCATGTCTCACTCATAACGAGATAGAATATGCGGCATTTGATACTTATTTACCTACTTTTTCCTACCTTCTGTTTTTGTCTTGATTTTTTCAGGACTCCCCAGCGTTTTTGAAATAGGATGGGAATTGGGATGAATGGAATTTACGGAGGCCCCCTCTCTGACCGAGCCCCGGAGCAGCCGCTGCTTGAGTAATCCGGGCCTGATTTTCTACACGTTGACACTGGGACACGTCGTTAAGGTAACCAGACATAGCTGGAACAGTCCCTTTTTGAGTCCCTACACCGTATTTTTTTAAAAGGAGAAAGTAACGCCAAAAGTCCCATGTTTGTGTTAATGACTATTCGGTATAAAGTGCTGTCAACAAATTTAAATTTATGTAATTTTTATAATGTATTCCGTTGGGTTTCCATTTTAAAAAGCAAGCCCGAGTAGATTATACATTCATGTACCACGTAACAAGTGTTTAACAAACAATTGAAATCAAGAAGGTAGAGGTTCAGTGGTGATTCTAGCAAGAGAAAATAAGCTATCACATCATTTGAGCTTTATCATGGTGGATAGACATGGGTGTTCATTCGGCGCACCAATTTTTTCTCGTTCTGCGTAGCACCATTTTTCGTCACGAACCACGTGAACATAGCAAGGACATGTCATTTGAAAAGCCAAACCAGACGCTGGCCGCCATGTTGCATGAAGAGCGTAAATGTTGAGAAACATTTTGAAAGTGGTACAAAGTGACAGTTTTCAACGGTAACCAACCAAAAATAACATGATGCAGATGTACTAGATTCAATATTTAAAATAAATGCTTCATAAACCTGTTTCATTATCGTATAACGACATGATTTTGGTATCTGGCTCCGTTGAAAATTCCCGCTAATATTGTGACGCAAACTGGTGTCTGAAGCTCATTGGCTGAAGTCGGATGCGATGCGCAAGAGCCCCCTACCCTGTATATACTTTATTGCTATCGAAATCGTTTCCGAGAAATTCAATTTTCAGAACCTTCTGCTTATGTGAGCTTCTGTGTGACTTAGCAAATATTCTTAATTGAGGAATACGGGCCAACTTCGAAATGAATAAAAATGCAAATGTAATTAATGAGTATCTGGTTTGTTTTTAATGTCCCATTATAATGTTCTTTTTACTTTCCCGTATACGTACGTATACACGGAGTGATATACGTAGTATAGGGAAAGTTATGTAATGCTGCGCGAAAAAATGGCCAATTTTCGGCGAAAAAAAAATTAATTGCCGGGCCGTGAAAACGAAAGAGTGGATAAAACCAGTTGCTAAATTAAGAAAAAAAAAACCCTAATACGTGGTGTAGCCAGAAACCCTCTTTTGTGGGTCCTTGATATCGAAAAACCAATTGAAAGGAAAACGTCCGTTTGTCTGTCTGTCTGTCCGTCTGTGAACACTGCTAGCGCCTAAACCATACATACGATTTCTTCCAAAATGGATATTCCATGGTCGATCTCATTCTAGTCAAAGCTTTGAGATTTTGAAAAAGATTCTTCAAAATTTGGGGGTACTTTATATGAAGCCCCCCGGGGATTTTCAAAATTTTCTCAAAAACGGCTCCAAATTTTTTCTTTAAATTTCTTGTATGAATAGAGTAAAATACACTTATTAACATGGCGTAGGTACGATTTTCACGGATAACTCTGAATTTTCGAAAATTGTGAAAGTTTGAATTTTTTTCGGCGCCTTTCTCCAATTACAAAATTGAAGATAGAGATTTTTTCTTCAAATAATTTTTTTAAAATATTGAGTTCTTTCATAATGGTCATGTAAATGTTTTTCAAAATTTTAGTAGTTTTCGTGCAATATTGCGTGCAATATGTACAATTTTAAAAAAATTACAAAACCAAGATTTTCTCAAAAACGGCTCAAAATTTTTTCTTTAAACTTTTGGTAGGGATAGTGGTAAATATACTCTATTAAATAACATAAGAGCCATATTGCTCTATAGGTTGGTTTTTTGAAAATTACAAAAATGTAAAGTTTTTTACTTATCTCTCACGTCGTTAATATTTACATTATCGGCGATTTTTTCACATTATTATATTTAGAAGTACAAATGCTTTAAATAATGTCAAGTAAAGTTTCACAGAAACACAACCGTTTTCTGTGAAAAGTAGCTCAAAATTTCGCATTTTCCGAAACGCTCGAACGCCATTTTCTCTTATATGGCTGCAAATGTTTTCTTCAAACTTTTGTAACGGATAGTGCTAATTACTCTCTTTAGTATAGCGTAAAGTTTATTTTGAGTTAGTTTTTTGTTTTTTCAAAAATTACATAATTGTAATATTTTTGAAAGCTCTCTCACTTCTTTAGTATGCACATTACCAGCAATTAGTAAACATTATTATATTTGTGAGTGTAAGTGCTTTAAGTAACTTCAAATAAAGTATTTTGATAACTCAAAACTTTTCTGTGAAAATGAGCTTCAAATTTCGCATTTTTAGTAACGCTAAAACGCCATTTTCTCTTAAACGGCACATTATTGTTATAAGAAAATTGCCATTTATGACTAGGTTTTTGTGTTCTTTAATATTCTAAAATTAATGTTTCCGTGTTTCCAATAGGAAACCGAAAAATTAAGAAAATGACAAAAAAATGTACTTTTGGCGGTGATAGATGACAGCTGGCAAGAAAGAGTTCGTGGCAATTCAGAATAGCTAGCGAAGACCCAAGGAAATAGAAAACTAATACGGGAAAGTCTGTGCCATTCTGTAGCACCACTAGTTAGTATCAGACTAGTGACTGACAAACGACTTGCCCATAATTTAGAAACTCACCTGGTATTTGTAGATTAAAGAAAAGCCTACGACACAGTTCCATTAAATAAACTCTGGATGGCAATGGAGAAACAAGATGTTAATGAGTACTGATTGAAAGCTGTTAAAAACCTATACAGCAGAAATGTAAGCCAGATTAAAATTGGAAGAAACCTTTCTGAACCATTTTCTGTAAATGAAGGCTTACGGCAAGGGTGTTGCATAACTCCCATTCTGTTTAAATTATATTTAAACGAAGCTTTAAGAAACTGGAGAAGAAAATGTAATCTGGGTGTAAAAATTGACGATTCCATGCTCTATTCTCTTAATTATGCAGACGATCAAGTTATCTTCGCTGAGGACGAAGATGATGTTTTGTATATGTTACGAAAACTTCATGAAGAGTACTTAAATTGAGGGCTGGAAATAAATTTTAATAAAACAGAATATCTGGTTGTAGGAGGAGAAACCAAGACTCCTGTGTATACCTAACGGACCAGAATTGAAATCCTGCCACAATGTTATCTATCTAGGTACTCAAATAACAGCAAGTGGGGGTAGTACACAAGATATTCAGAGTAGAATATCAAAAGGCAAAGTAGCCATAAGGCAATTACATTCTTTAATACGGAACCAAATTCTTAGGAAGAATGTTAAAAGAAGATTGTATAAGACTATCGTAGAGAGTATTGCCACATATGGGTCAGAAGTTTGGGAAATATCTAAAGGTAATGAGAATAAGCTTACAGCAATGGAAATGGACTATTGGCGAAGAAGCTGTGGATTGACATTGTTGGACAAAGTAAGAAACGAAGAAATTAGAAGAAAAGCAGAAGTGAGTTTCAACATTATTGATACCATTGAAATTAAAAGGCTCAAATGGTATGGTCATTTAAACAGAATGGATGAAGAACGATGGCCTCTAAAGCTCTGGAATTGGAAACCAACATCACACAGAAGACGAGGAAGACCTAAAAGAACATGGAAGGAAGGAGTAGGGAAGGCAATGGACAGAAGAGGATTAACTGCAGAAGACTGCAGTGACAGACTAAATGGAAATTGGGATGCGAGAGACACCCAATGGTGTAAAATACTCGCAATACTACTACTACAGAAGAAATACAACAAGACATACAATGTATTTCACTAAGGTGAATATTTATTTCAATTATTTCTCTCGCGAAAAAGGCTAAATTATATTATGTTTGCACAAAAATTGTATATCTTTTCATTCGAAGCATGCCTCTCCAGAATTTTATCAAGAAAGATTTATAGAGGAAATGAAATATTGTTAATATTAATTGCATATTAAAGTGCATATTTCAGAATTTTTAGATCATAAGTGCATATTTTTAAAAGTACATTTCAAGAATTTTTAGTGCATAAAAATCCTCTCCTTAATGATGAGTAAAAATGTCCCTAAGAAATATCTGGTCTCTCACTGGCTAAAGTCAGCTGACAGGTATTGCAGGCAAAAGTGTTCAGAATGCAATATAAACACAACCCGCGTGCTCAATGTATGGGTAAATTGTGAGGAAAAGTAACTTTCATATTTTGCGCTATTATATTTACTTTTTCACGAATAAAATTATTTTTTTAGTGATAAAGACCCTCCTTTACCTTTTACCTACATCTCATCCAGGACAACCATTCAAAAGTTTTATGAATAATAGAATAATTATATAAATGTATGTATCTTATGTGAATGATCAACGTATCTTATGTGAATTGTAAATTGATACTCGTGGTCGCTTATAACCCTGTTGTTTAAAAGCGACCTTAAATAAATAAATTTAAAAAATATAAATATATTTTTTATACTTTGGAGCGCCAAATCTGACTATTGCGCTCGTAAAATAAAAAAAATGTCCACCATCAAAGGGAAGACTTGAGAGAAGATACCTCGGGAAGGGAATCACTTAACAAGAAAGAATTCTAGTAACTCGAATATGAATTAATTTCCAAGATCTAGTACCTGTCACCCAATCATCGTTTTTAAGGAAAGAATATACTCAGAATATTGAAGTAAAACAAATCTCTAAATCCCCCTATATTTTAATTCCGTTTAATAAACGACATGCCACATATCAGCATTATTTATAAATGTCTAAATATCTTGGAGTATTTTCAAACGTTGACAGAAGTGTGGCACAATAAATAATCCGATGAAATGTAACATAACTATATTCGTTTGGCTCAATGATAGAAAACTTTCTTCCGGCACCTTAGGCGGCTGGATCGAATCCGGTGAAAGACGCTTTGCTGATTCGTTATTTTTTTTTGTCAAATTAACTTATAGCAGTCCGCATTTCTTAGCGTAATTAATTTTTTATTTTTATTTTGAATCATGGTAGTCCTGAAAAGAGGTATTTATCTTTCTATGAAGGCAGAGAAGCGTCTTAAATACAAGAGTTTGGAAAACGAGATCAGCCGAATGTGGGGCGTGCAAGCATAGGTCGATAGTCATCGGAGCTCTGGGATTTGTTCCGCAAAATTTGTGTAAAAAAACTTGTCTGAACTCCCAGGTAATTCAAAAGACTAGATAGTGCAGGAAATTGCATATTTGGAACAGCGCACATTTTGCGCGAAGTATTGTTAATAATAATAATAATAATAATAATAATAATAATAATTATAAGGAAGGAGGAAGAGGCCTCAACGTAAGGAAGGAGGAAGAGGCCTCAGACAAATTGAGGCCTCCTGGCACAACGCAATAGTCGGGTTGGGGAAGTATGTAGTCAGCAATCAAGATGACCCTCTAATGAGGCAGGTCATGAAATCTGACCGAAGAATGGGAAACAGAGGCATTGTTAGTGTAGCAAGAAACATTGCGAAGAAAACTAGGCAAGACACGTCGAATAACACAGACACTGAACTTCTGATGCTGCTAAACATGAAGTGTGAGACACAAAAAATGTTAAAGAAATCGTGGAGAGACAAACCACTCCACGGACAATATCTAAAAAGAATGGACAAGGTTCAGATCAATAAAGATCAATCATTTATGTTGCTTAAAATGGGAAGGATGAAGCCAGAATCGGAAGCACTTGTAATAGCTGCCCAAGATCAGGCCTTGAGAACACGACATTATGATAAAGCGGTTCTCAAAATTTCCCAAGATGACAAATGCCGCATTTGCCTGGAGCAAGTAGAAACCATTGATCATATTGTCTCAGCTTGTCCAATCCTAGCAAAGACCGAATACCTCAAAAGACATGACAGGGTGTGTAGCTACCTCCACTGGCAGATCTGTACCGCCCTCGAAGTTCCAAACACATGCCCCAAGTGGTACGAACACTCACCAAAACCAATGACGTCTGTTGGATTGTGTACGATATTGTACGACCAACAAATTCAAACTGATCGGACGATAGCGGCAAACAAACCGGATACAGTTATCCGGGATTTGGCGAAAAAATCGTGTTTACTTATCGATGTTGCTGTACCTTGCGATCAGAACGTCGGTACCAAGGAGGCAGAGAAACGTCTTAAATACAAGAGTTTGGAAATCGAGATCAGACGAATGTGGGGCGTAAAAGCACAGGTCGTCCCGATAATTATTGGAGCTCTGGGTTTCGTTCCGCAAAATTTGAGTAAGAACTTGTCTAAACTCCCTGGTAATTCAAAAGACTGGGAAGTGCAAGAAATTGCTTTATTTGGAACAGCCCACATTTTGCGCAAAGTATTGTAGAGGCACTGACAGTCACCGGATCTGCTCCTGAGGTAGCTGGTTGCAACCTGGAATAGATTTTATATCCAGCCGACTCATAACATCTTTAGTCGTGATGTAATGGAATAATAATAATAATAATAATAATAATAATAATAATAAATACTGCTAGATGTAGAGTTAAGTTACTTTCTTTATTATTACCCAATTTTTGTACATTTAAATTTTATGAAATGGGAATATCTCTGGAGATTAAAGTTGTCTTAACTCGATCGGGTCTGAGTTTATAAATCGCAATTTCAAATCCATGGTATATAAATTACTATTATTCCGTATTACTTATTTTTATTCTCATTTGATACAGGAGGAAATCCATTCTTCTCGGAGAGACCTGGAAACAAAAAATATAAATGACTCTCGAGCTTATAGATGTTTACCAACGGGTTTATGGAGATCTTTATTTACAATGGAGAAAAATTAAGTCCCGGCCTCGATAGCACGAGGAATATAATTCTCTACAGTAAGTAAAGCTCAGATACATTACGCATAAAATAGGAGATAAATTTTCAAACAATTTTGCGTTGCAAAATGCGATCGCAGCTTCCATCAGGATCAAAATAAGAGCGACGCCATCCAAAGCCGGAAGGGAAGAACGAAAAGGAGTCTATACGGGACACTCATTAGTAAAACCTTTAAAATTATCACCTCAGAACGATATGAGGTAATGTAGAAAATAAATAACTATTGTCCCAAGTAAATTCAATTAAAATTTTGTTTTAATCTTCACGTTTGTCCTCTGAACAACCCTGGCTTATCAGCTGTACATAGGATTTTCACTGAAACTGGCGTTGTCCGATTCATTAGGCTCGAATTTGAAAGTTTTAGCATACATGACTGAAGGAGCAGAAAAACCTGTTCTTTATAATACATTTTCTACATAATATTTTGATGGTACAGTGCAATTAATTCTTAGGTACGTTATTAATTTATTTTCAGTAGTATCTTACCTCTCATGAGTAATGATTTCATTATCAAGTTGATGGGTGAATCGATGAGCAAATATATGACGAATGAGACTGCCATCGCAAGCATATAATCTGCGATAAATAATTGGATCTGTAAAATATAAAGGTGTAATCTTAATTAATCGTAGGGAGGAATTATGCATCGGGTAGGCGGCTGCTATTTGTACGAAAAAACCTAATTTATTCACGTCCACATGTAGTTTCTAAATAATCAAAATAAACCCTTCAGTAGAAAATAAAATAATAGAATATACAACAGAAAAGAATAGTATACACAATAGGATAAATACGTCTCGGGTTGATTATTTGTCAGATGTTGTCACAACAGTCGTTCGTGGCTGAGAGCGAAGTCCATCGCCTTTCACCCAAGAGGTCCGGGTGCGATTCCCGGGCAATCCCATGTGAATTTCTTCCTAGAAAACGAGTTTGCTACTTCACACGGGGTAGTACCACCCCTGTGAAGCGTCCTAAACGCTATCCCTGTCCTCACAATTCCTTCCCAATTCTGGCCGCTGGGTAAGTGACGCAGGGACGCGTGGTGCAAGAGGCGCGTACGCGGAGATGGCGGTCTCTACCTGGCGGTTCTCTTGACAACTGATAGCTACTAGACATATAATGTTGTAATATTTCTAATATTATGAGGCATCTCTGAGAACTATTAGTGGCCACAGAGTAAACAATGCACCCGCTATAGTCTGTGTGGACACATAATGTATGCATTAGAGGTACGTAGATATAGTCTATGGTGGACACAAAGTGTGCCGATAATCGATACCAGCACAACAAAAGAGCATCGCGTGTTAAAAATGAAGTGGACAGTTTTGGACTTTTAGGGTTTGTGAGAAATTGTACAGAAGCTGTGACTATTCAAGTAAATAGAGGCAATGTCGTGGAATATTATACATGTTGTTTGAACACGATCGGTTAGCGGGTTCGCTTAAAATCATAGAAAAACGAGTTCGGAAAGAGAACCATTCGTACGTTCCAAGAAGCATCAAACCGGAATTTATTAAAATTTAAGAAGAAACACTGAATTAAATAATGAGAGATAATGGGATTCATTGGAAGATAATTTCGGCCGAATTTAGAACTGGGTTTCTGAATTTTTAGAACACTGGGGAATGTATTGTTAAATAAATATTAAAACGTAAGAAGATGATGAAACAAACGAAGACATGTTGCATAACGTCAACATAGAAATCCACGATTTTCGGCTATTAATATTTAGAAAACGGCACTTTTAACAAGATAATCATGACATTGGATGCATGACGAAGCGAATGAACCCGAAACCCGCTCGAAACTCTTAAAATTGAGCATTTTGAGAAAATTTTCTAGGACGACAATGAGAATAAGCGAAAGAAGGTGGTCGGCATTTTTTTTTGAAAAACAAAGGTGTTGTGTTAAATCGACGCAAGTTTTTGAGACAGTTGGGTTCGGAAAGCCGTGGAAAGCACATCGAATTCACGTCGGTCCGATTCAAAATTCATAATTATTTTTGGGACTTGTAATTTTTTTTTTGTGGTGATCGAGCATTCAGTTAAGAACTGTGAACGTGTAGTAAACGGGACGTATTCGTATTGAAGACAGAAGAAGTTTATGTTATTTTGTTAGTGATTTTTCAATGGAACATTCTGGAAATTTATGGGATTTTCCACGGAAGGAGATTAATTGAAGAAGACGAGCCGCACGAGATTCAACAGACCCGACGGCAACGCACGCGAGGAGGCGCGTGTACATCGAGGGAAGTGGCAACGGCGCGGTTCTTCAACCACAAACGCAGGAAAGTGGCGCATCAGCAAACGTTCGCGACGTAATTCATGAATCCAAGCTGGTTTCGCGATTTTTAACAATAATGTGAACAGTAATGGAGAGTGCGGAACTGAATAGTCGAAAGTAACATTAATCCAGATAAGAACGATTTAACAAATACTAAGCAAGGATAATTAATTTCATTTTTTTGTGTATTAGTATAGAATAAGTACGTACGTACGAGATTTTGCACAATATTAATAAAATTCAATTGCTACAAGGAATTCCTTTAATTATCATTCATGATCAGCTGGTCAATGATAAATAAAGATTAGCATAAGAATTAATTGTGATTTATAAAACAGAGCGAGTCGTAACAATCACGCCAAGAGCACCTATATTAAAATTTACATTGTTGCCGCAGTTAAAAGAAACGCTGATTAAAGTTTTGTTTTCATGTTTAAAAGAAAACACCGTGTTTGATTTCAGTAGCATATTTCCTGGAAACTGTTGTTGTTTTGAATGTTGTTTTCAGCCTGGTCCGTACGGAGGCACCCACCGCCCACGACCCATAAATTTATGCAATCACGGGATTGAGCAGAGTAATATTCGGTAGTAACGTCAGATAGATAGAGAATCCAGAGGAAGTCCCGTGGGTACTTTTGCATTGGCAGCCCGTGTGGGGCACAAAAGGGGGAGTACTTTTTGCAATGTTAATGGAGGATTGTTCCTAAGCGCGAATCTTAATGGAGGAATACTCCTAAGCACAATTCT
Organism: Acheta domesticus; assembly: GCA_031308135.1. Taxonomy (NCBI): domain Eukaryota; kingdom Metazoa; phylum Arthropoda; class Insecta; order Orthoptera; family Gryllidae; genus Acheta; species Acheta domesticus. Next base: position 67,990,331 of record JAHLJT010002406.1, read on the forward strand.
TAATGGTTGATTCTCCTAAGCGCAATTCTTAATGGTGGATTATTCCTAAGCACGATTCTTCATGAAGGATTACTTCCAAGCGCAATCTCAGTGCGCCCCAAGGGGCTTGGAGACGCTTTGCGTCAATCTAGTCTCAACAAATTAAAAAGAAGTGGAAATTAGGACCATGTCCAGGGACCCCGAGGGTCCGGGATAAAATGAAGCGCATTTTTCCTATTATAAAGTATCACGTGTAACACGTTGACATCACAAGTTGCAAAACGTATCACAAGTTGACAAAAAATTAGATGAATATGACAATGCATTGTTTTTACATTGTGCTGCTCATATTTTAAATCTTATAATTAATAATGCCATGAATGGGACATTAGAAGTTTCAACACTTTATTATTTACTAGCTTAATGTGGCGTCGCCGACGTTGTAAACTATTTTAAAAGTATTTTCATGTGTAGAAAATTTCTTTCATACTTCATTTCGTTCTTGCGTAATTTTGTTCAAATACGTTCGTACAGTATCTGACATTGAACTTACCAATGAATCGTAGTAGCTAATAATGTTCTACTCCCCTTCAAAATTTCCCAACATCCAATGGCCTTGTTTGTTATCTCCATATGGTATATGAGGTGGTAATATTGCAATTTTAAAATTATAATTGTCGTAAGAAATACTTGAAGGTATTGATGTTGCGAATAGTTAAAGTTTAGTCAAGCTATACTTTTTATATTTGCTAATATGCACAATAATGCACAAATATCACCTGTAAGTTGTTCTTTTAGGCGTTTCTCTAATCCTAATATAAGATCATTGTCAATTAGTTTCGAAACTTTTGCCGCAAGATCATCTACAACCACATTCAATGTAGTTATAAATGACTAAGTAAATCCTTTCGCAGATTTGCTTAACACTTCCATATTTTTCTCCCATAATATTTGAAGATATTAAAACTCCTCAAACCGAGTCTAATTTGTGTTCATTTTCACTTTTGCAATTGCTTTATTAATCGTTGTGTATGCGAATCTAAATAAACATTAACTGACAAACTATGTTCGAGACTAAAACTGTTAAAGACATTAGTGACTTGGATGATTTTGTGGAAATTAATCAGTCAACTATTAGACATTAGGACATGGTTGTTTTGGTGGAGCCCAATTTTTGGTGGTATGTTCAGTTGTAAATATTAACATTGAGGCCAAAGTGTGGCAAAGTATATAAATATTTTGAGATTTTGTTTGTTAATATTTTTTTGCAATTTTTTGGAATAAGACTCGTGATTAAGGCTAAGGATCGCCTGTGTTTGAAAATTAGCAACAATTGTAAGTCAAGAATAACGTAGAGTTTAGAGATGTTGAATAATTTAAGTTGTAAAGTAGAGGATAAGGTTTCTTATATACAGTAAACATTTTATTGGTGTATTATATGTACAATTGGTGTTTGTGGGTAATGTCAATTGATGTGTTTCTGCGGGAAAAGTTAATGTTTTGTACTTGATGCTATGTTCTGAGATTTTATGTGTAATGGTTACAGTTGGCACATCTGCCAGCAAGGAGTAGCGCTGAATAGGCGATTGGACGCCATTCGACGCATTTGGTGGGGGAGGAGTGCTGTGTTCAGCATTTCAAAGCTGGCGCGCGCGCAGCTATATGCCGCGCGCCACGGAGCTCGCTGGCTCGGAACGCTGGCCAGCGAAAGGGGAGCCTTGAGGCCAGGCTATCCTGGGCCGCGCCTCCCCTATTTAAGCGGGAGCGGGCGCTGGCTGTGACAGTGGGCAGAGCAGAGAGACAGCCGGGACAGCGGTGACGAGTGAGGGCAGAGCAGAGACACGGGAAAATACGTGCCGGAGTCGCATGTGGTGAAGTCGCGACGGGCAGCCCAGGGGCCGTGCTAAGTGACGCACGGAGAGATTGCGTGCCTGAGTAGCACGTGGTGGAGCCGCATCGTGAGGCGCATGGGACAAGTCGCGACGGGCAGCCCAGGGGCCGTGCTAAGTGACGCACGGCGAGAATGCGTACCGGAGTCGCATGCGGGGGAACCGCATCGTGAGGTGAGCGGGACAGGAGCAGTGCCAAGTCACGCGAGAGGGATCCGGACCTGGACGTTAATGTCAGCCGGAAGAGAGCAACTCCTGTTTACTTTCTTTTTTAATGTGAATAACATGTTGAAGGAATAAATAAAATGTTAAGTTGGCATGCTTTCTTTCATTTGTAAACATAACAACTGTTTTTTATGTTTATGTTAATAAAAGTATTAGTTAAGGTAATATTGTAACGTCGTGGGTAGGGATCTACGCCACCAACTAACAGACACGAGTGAGTATTTACAAATTTATTTACAGATATTTACATAATCACTCTAAGGCGTTTTGTTAGAGCTACTCACTGCAGCCCCCCTCTCTCTCTACACGCGCCTAGCGGCGGTGTACCACTCCACCGTGTTCGAACACATCGAACACCCACTCGTGCATAGAGCACTCCGCGCCAGCCTGGGCGGACAAAGTTTTGCGGATAACCGCGAGGGAGCCTCCTACACTGTGTTCCCTCCCGAGGCCTCGCGACACGGCTTTATATAGTGCCGCGTCACATGACCTCCTACGTCATTTCTCCCTCCCACGCCTGGACCTGCCTGGACATGCCTGGACCTGCCTTGCGCACGACACCACGCACCTCCGCCACCACCCCTCTTTCTTACCTCCGGAGGGTGGCCTTTGTTTGGGGAGGCTATTTTAAGATCCCTCATGCCCTATACCTAGCAAGACCGTCTCTCTGCGCAGGAAGTGGAGCCTATGACGCTACAATATGAATAAGTTGTGGATCACATTCATTTGAAAATTGGTATTTGCATTGGCATTGGAACGTAACAATGAGAAGTCGAACATAACAAAGTATATTCATTCTCTAATATTACTCACAGTTTTGTTTTATCCGCATTCACGTGAAATTCTTCAAATTTAATAAGTTCCAAGGCAATACTTTTCGTAGATTTTGCGAATTTACTTTTTTAATACGGTATTAGGTCTCCGGGTATAATTTAAAACGAAATATCCCTCGTGCGTCACTTTTCATACTAACCTATATTTTTCACGTAAATAGTCAACATCAGTGTTGCCAACGTCGTGAAAGGAAATAGCGTATTGAGCGAAGAAGTGCCTTTGGATACTGGAGTTTAATCAACTCCACCTACATAGATCTATTTAGGTGGTATTCACGGCATACTCTCGGATATGGCAGCGCCAATACACGCAAAAACCCGTTTTTGGAAATTTCTTTGAATCTTCCGGCCGGATCCGAAAACAAGTTATCAGTTCCCCATCAAGAGACCGAGACGCGTCTAATGACACTTCGTATGTCTCGATTGGTGCTCGGGAAGTGGTCTAGCCGTGAGAGACGGAATCACATATCCGAACGCACGCGCGCTAGAGGAGTTACTCAAATACTGTACATGGATTGGAACGAATTTGTTTTCTTTGGTCATATCATTAATCGGTGGAACTTTATCAACCGTGTTGGATTTATATAAAAAAGCGAAGTAATCTTACATTAAAACGACTTTGCCCTACTTGTTTTTTTTTCGTTTTTTTCAGCTAGTGGGGATGCCGAATTTTGACTATCCCGCGCCGGAAACCAACTATGTGTCTCATGGAGACATGTATTAATCTTTACACTAGTCACGGACATACTTGCGGGCTCCTCGGTCCGTGGAACACCAGACTCACAAGGCCTTCCGCAACAACACAACACATACACGAAACACAAGGGACAAACAACCAGGTCCATGGCGGGACTCGAACCCGCGACCCGCGGCAGACGCTCTAGCTACTCGGCCATCCAGATCGGTCCTTAATAGCTATAAGATTAGGATATTTTAATATTTTGCAAGTTGTGACAAAAAAATCCTTTGTCTAACAAAAATCAGAAGCGAATGAAGCCTATAACTTGAAAAAAGAAATGGAAAATTATTAATTTGTTTTCCATGTAGTACCATATTCCAAAATACTAACATCAACTATTACTGTTTCGAAATATCTTCAGAGCCCTAATTTGTATCTGCACACGACGCAGAATTTACTTGATGGAGCTTATGAAGATTAATTCTTTGTGAGTTCCAGCAGACCCAAAAGAATATACGAATAATTTTCCATAATTATTAAAGACTGTTCGGAATCGCTATGATGATTTGAAAAATGATTCAAATGTATTATTTAAATTCTGGAAAGTAGACGTGAAAGGGTACCCCGGATAAGAGCAGTGTAAATGTTCCTTAAAACCAAATGACATATGAGCAGTTACACTATAACTAATATACAAATAAGATTTTTGACAGGTTTCTTCGGCCCCGCCCTATCATCCATATCCCTTTACAAACAAAAACGAGTTTTTAAAATTATTTTTTGTCAACTTGGGAACACTATTCTACCTGAGTCATAAAATGTTAAAGTAAGAAAATAACTGATACTATAAGAAAAAAATTGATATTTTCCAGAGGCAAATTCAAACGAAAAAATATTTTTGAAAAAAATAACAAAAAATAATTTTTATTGTGTGTTAGAACCCTGGAACAGGCTCTAAAAATATCAAAATTTACTCTCCAAATACAAACTGCATCTTTTACAGATTTTTTCGACTGCTGGACTATACTTAAACTAGTTGTGCTGAAACACCATGTACTTTTTCGCCATTAGTAATGGTTATGTAATACTATTTATACCACCATTTCTCTCCATATTAACACGTATTTCATAATTTTTTGTAAAACTCATTTGAAATCGTAAAATATTTGGTGGGAAAATTAAGCAAGCAATAGATTTTTTTATTCAAAATTTTAAATGAACTACTGGTGGTACATAATGGCGAGGACTTTCCCGTATTAGCTTTCGATTTCCTTTTGTCTCCGCTAGCTATTCGGACTTGCCACATTCTCTTGTCAGATGCCGCCCAAAGTATATTTTTTTTCAATGCCCTTGTCTATTGCCGCCCAAAGTATATTTTTTGACATTTTATTAATTTTTCGGTTTTCTAACAGTAGAACGGAAACATTATTTTAAGAATTTAAAGAACAGTAATACCTCGTCCTAAATGGGAATTTTCGTTGGAAAATTTGGAGCCGTTTTTAAGAAAATGGCTTTTAAGCGCTACTGTAAATGCAAAGTTTGAAGCTCTTTTTCGTAGACAATTTTTGAGTTTTCGAAAAACATTTGAAGTCATTTAAAGTACTCAACTCACAAATACAATAGTGTTTTTAAAAATTTCTGGAAATGTGCATATTAAAGGTGTGAAATATCTTTCAAAAAATTACATTTAGGTAATTTTTGAAAAAACGAAAAAATACTCCATAATGAACTTTACGTCATATTAAAGAGTGCAATTAGTACTATTTGATCGAAAAGTTTGAAAAAAAATATGGAGCTATTTTTAAGAAAATGGCGTTTGAGCGTTTCTGAATATGATGAAATGTTGATGTTTCTGCTGCTGATGTTTCTTGAAAATGTCCGAGGGGTATGTAAAGTACCTCCATATTTTATAGAATCTTTTTCAAAATATCGAAGCTTCGACTCGAGTGAGATTGACAGAAGTTTCATCGGGGCCTTTTCTCAAAATATGATGTGAAGAGAGGCAGCGCCCGGGCGTGTCTACCCGGAGAGACGTAGCGTTCGCAAGTATATGCGGGAAGAGACGAGACTGATCGCATGGCGCAAAGTGTCATTTATTTTTTTTATTACTACGAAATGTATTAAACTAGTACATGATCATCAGGGTAGGCAGTGACTATCTTGCCTACCCCAAGGAGCCGCCACTGCCCCGTACCATTGACAGCTGTTTGCTGTACGTGAAATTCAGACCGCGAGGTACAATTATGAAACAAACATGCGTGCTAAAAGAAAACCTGCTTCTTTCTGGAACTGTGAATAATTGTGATAATGTGTTTTATTCACATTTTAGGAATATCAACACCACATTACTAATAAACCAATTTTGAGTTACTTACCCAAGTAAAGTCATCTATCCATATTGGTGTTCTTCTACGACCTCCATTATGCATCAGCAAAATGAAATGTGTAAGATTTAACGGGTACGATAAGCGACTCAACACACGCAATACGTAACAATTGAGTAGTCTGTTCAGCAATCCTGCAAGGACAGAAAAAAAATTATTACATTGCTATTTATGTTGCTTTCCAAACTAAAAGTTTATCAAGAAAATGTTGAAGGAGTGGGATCACGTTCCAGGAAATTGCACTTATTAATTCAAATGTGATTGTCTTCCAATTAGAAAAAAAATTGATGAAGCTATACAACTTTGAATATTTGGAAATATTTGTATTTTCTAGCTAAAAGTCAAATGTTCGTGTCTGGGGATATTATACAAGGGTTGTACCAAAAGTAAGGTTCCCAATGAGCTACAGCCTCCAGGGAAGGTGCTAGGCTAAATCCTACGATCGTGTCTTGTGCAGTGGTTCCCCCACTCGCCTGTCGGCGATTCGCTACGTCGCTCAGTGTTCGTGGCAGCCGTCAGAGATGGAAGTGTTGATCACCGCTCTCGCCAAGTACGAGGTTCAAGCAGTAATCCGGTTTCTCCACGCAAGGAAGTTACCGCAATCCAGAAGGAGCAATCTAGAATCGCCGGAGAGGACGACTGACGGAGGGAGTAGTGCTTCTTCACGACAACGCTCAGCTCCACGTCGCTCGTCCAACACAGGAGATTTTGAAGAAATTGGGTGGACCGTTATGCCCTATCCCCCGTATAGGCCGGACTTGGCCCCTAGCGATTATCACCTCTTCCCCAAGCTAAAGGACCACTTAGGTGGCGAACGCTTCAACAGCGACGATGAAGTCTGAGCAGAGGTCACACGCTTCCTCAACGGATTGGCGGGAGACTTCTTCGACTTATGAATACAAAACCTGGTGCACCGTCTGCAATAGGGTGTCCCATCATGCTAATTAAATCTCGTCATGCTAAAGACTTGTTACATCCTCCATAATTTGCTGACAATAATTTCAGACTGTATTGATAATTATTCATATTCCAATTATGTATCAAATTCTTAAATGTATATACAATAGATAAATTATTGCATGTATGTTAGAAGTCCCTAAATGGTCTAACCTCCAAAATATTATTGTGAAATTGTACAATGCAAACTAAGTATGTAATTTCCATATGTACAAATTTTGTATGGAAAACAATTATGTAATTATAAAAAACCTTGAAAGACTAAATAAGTCGAACAAGGATAAATAAATTTTAAAAAAACCTCTAGAACAACGTTCATAGTATTGAGTTAGTACGTACCACCGTAACCTGCATGACAAGTGAAGATTATCCAGGAAACCCCAATTGCCCATAAAAGACGACCAACCGCTGGGTAGGCTGCACTGTCCAGGATGTTATAAGTGTAGCTCTCTAGGAGCATGTAGTGCGGTGCCACAGAATTCGCCAAAAACATGAGTGTGGTGATTGTCCAGCCTAAAGCCAAGAATCCCTGTTTCAACAGATAAGAGAAATGTAAAAGGTACATTGTAGACGATTTAATTGAGGAGGAAGTTTGGTATGTCATGGTAGTTTGATACACCTGATTAAGCTACAACGGTAGACGTTATTGTGTATATAAATATGAGAGATAGGAACAAACGGGTGAGGGCAATCGAAAATACAAACGGTAGTTTTATTATATCCAAGAAAGACATGATTATCGACGGGAATCGTAAAACAAAACTTTCAGATCTTTCACATATGTTGACTAATGAAAGGGAAAGTGACTATACACAATTTCATGTACTGAAATACGGGAAAATCTTCTTCTTCTTCTTCTTCTTCTTCTTCATCATCATCATCATCATCATCAACTTAGTGTTTGGCAGATAGCTTAACACTTTTCCATGTCCTATTAACGCTTTCTACCGTTTTACATACTGTAGGTCTAGGCCTAGAAATAAACATTTAAGGTGCAGATTGCCTCTCAACGCATGGGGAGATCTAAACTTCCTGAATGTTGCTTCTTGGCTACCATGGCAGTCACCCGACGCGTCGCGATTGGGGTCCTCTTGAGGGGGCTGTTAGTTCCCAGCATTCACCTCTCCTGACTTGGTGTGATCTGAGATGTTGCCTATTCGGATATCATTTACATTAAATCTGTAAAGATAACGATTCTGATGTCCCTCCTAATCGGTTCTCAATGAACTGGTTTAAACAAGTGAGGTACCAAAAAATGAGAAAGAAAATAGGAGAGGAGGTCACTATGCATTGAATAGATTGCAACTTTTCTTTTATTAATAAAAAGGTATGAAATTTGTGCGGCTAGAATGGAAACGGGAAAATGCATGCGTGTCATGCGCAACTTGGCAAGTTCGCGGGGAATGGTAGAGAGGTTGGTCTTACAAAGAGAACATCGTGTTTGATCGTGTTGTGTGATCGTTAAAACGATTGTTTGTGACTATCATTTGTAAGTATTCAATGAAATTCTTTGAAGAAATCTTTGATTTACTGTTATTGCTGTACATGGAGAGGGTTCGGTTCCTTGAGGGGCATTGATAGCATGTCTGTTGCGGTGACATTGAAGAAGAATTCCGCTTGTTGTACTTCTTTTAACGGGCTGATGCTTGTTCGAAATTTTTGACGGGATTGCTATATTTTGAAACGACGCTCGAAGAATGCTCCAAAACTAGCCTTACAGTGACCTCCGGTTTCACATTTTATTTGTTCTTTGCAAGGTCGTACTAAACATAAATTTTCGGTGTGGAAAGTTAACGGAAAAAGTATTGATTAAAATACTTGTTTAATGTTTCAAAATTAGTTTTAATTATCTTCAATCTTGTGAGTTAAGTTGTAATGATTTGTGTAAATGCCGGAAAAAGAGTATAGTAATTAAGTTTCAATGTGAATTCGTCAATGTTTCGTAGTTACATTGAAAGTAGATATTATAAATATCTATTACACTTATCTCTTTGCGGATACTTCTTTTGGTATTGGTAAATTAATATTTAATTTTCAAATAACATCTAATTTTTTATATTTACTGAAGTATTTCAATTTTAATCATTGCCGCCTTTTTGAGAGTATAATTTCCTTCGTATATCAAACAAGTCTCTCTTATCGTTGGACTCATCTGAAAACATGTTTCACACGATTCTATGACAATGTACATCTCACACACTACTTCATACTACAAAACAACCGAAAACGCGTTTATCTAGAATTTGAAGAATATCCTAGAGCGGACAGACTAAGTATTTTCCGGTTTAATTGTCTTATCGAGAGGAATGGAATGAGATAATAATCACTTCTGAAGGTACCGCAAGTCACCCAAAATGAGTTTTAGTGTCTTAGAAACTTCAAAAATTTTAAATTTTGGGAACATTTTATTGAACATTCTGGATTGACCAGCAAAAAAATTTTAAAAAATCCCTTCTCCACAGAAGCTCGAGAAACGTCGAATAACATCTCATTTGTCATTTGTCTCAATTGGTGGTCTGGAAGCGGTAACCGCGAAGGACGGACAGTCGTAGGTTACTTACTATACTAGGATGAAATACAAGATAGAAAAAGGAAAATGTGAAATTTTAAGTCATTCGCTTTAATGTAATCATTCGCTTTAATTTAGTGAAAAAGATGACCCAAATTTAAAGGTACCAAAGGGAATGTATTAGCTTGTTGCAACGGAAACCCGACTCAAAAAACAACCTTCAAAGACGACAGCAATTATAAAAACATAGTTTTGAAAACTATTAATTTGATTTGCTTATCCCCATTAAAAAGATAAATAATTTGATTGTACGTACCTTGCTCAATGAGATTCTCTTGTTCTGCATTGTGTGGAGTAGGTAGCCGAGATATAACCCCACTAAGTAAGGCGAGGCATGCATATGGGTTTTTGCATGAGTGTATATTAAATACAGTGATATTTGCTGGTCTCTGAAAGAATTGTAGAATTCAATTATAAATTATAAAACGAATATATTGAGAATTAATACACGAGTATGAAGTTAACTTCATTCGAGAGTGTAAATATCCATTAATCAGCTATTGAAATAGTTCAGGGCAACAGTTTTTGCTACTACCGCGATTCTGACCGAAAGGTCCCACATTTATCTATATCTATATCTATATCTATATCTATATCTATATCTATATCTATATCTATATCTATATCTATATCTATATCTATATCTATATCTATATCTATATCTATATCTATATCTATATCTATATCTATATCTATATCTATATCTATATCTATATCTATATCTATATCTATATCTATATCTATATCTATATCTATATCTATATCTATATCTATATCTATATCTATATCTATATCTATATCTATATCTATATCTATATCTATATCTATATCTATATCTATATCTATATCTATATCTATATCTATATCTATATCTATATCTATATCTATATCTATATCTATATCTATATATCTATATCTATATATCTATATCTATAGATAGATATTGGGGCAGCCTAACAGGCCGCACTGAATCTCCAATATGGTGACGTTGACGGCTGACAGTACCTCCAATTACTGAACTCAAGGGTTTCATCCCAACCCGCGATATTCAGAGGATCGGATATTCGGAATAAATTGAACTGTGGGATTGATAATTGCTTTTTTTCTCACTCATTCTTCATTTTGTTAGGTTTGGAGCGTACGGACACGCATAATACTCGGATAACACGAATTTTTATAACACGAACTCTGATTACACTGATAAACAAGCTATAGATATCTGGCATGGTGTTTACTTTTTCCAATGTAGTTTTTCATGTTGATTTCAAATCTGAAAACCGATTTCCTCTGCCACGTCAGGTTTTAAGATATCGACAAAAACTAATTTTCATGGAACACCGTTCATAAATTTTTATCCCCATATTTTTTTTGTATATTTTTACGCAACTCCGCACAATATTTCCGTCGTCTATGAAAATATTTATATTTAGGGTAATAGTTTAAAGCATTTTCTATATCACATTACTAATCTTTTATTTGTTACGTTTTTATTTTCAATATTCTTTTACTCGTGCCTTAATTGTAGCATGAATACTCACGTGCTGAACTACATCCAACACACTCATTATTTAGTTTTTTGTCTTCTATTATTTACGTTTTTGCGCAATAACAAAGAGAAAAGCGTGAACACTTGTTTACACAACATTTGAAATATTAGACATCAGAAGTAAAAATTGTGTATCTTTGGTGATTTAAGAATAAATACCATTCTCATGGGAACGTCTTACAGAGTACAAGTACTGCTGTTTTTTTGCAAGTTGGACAATAGAGATAGAAAGCACCACTACCTAAAGAAAAATTGTCCCAGAAAAACTAGAATGCAGCCAGAAAATAAAAATGTCCTTGGTGTGCCGTTGATTGACCCTGACAACGTACTCATGCCACCGCTCCAGATCAAGCTGGGAATGATGAAAAATTTCGTGAAGGCACTAGACAACGACCCGAATGCTTTTCGGTACCTATGCAACAAGTTTCCTGAGTTGAGTTATGTGAAAGAGAAATGTTTGTTCACAGGTCCACAAATAAGGAAGATAATTGCTGACAGCCACTTCCAAAACGTATTGAATGATACTGAATAAATGTGCATGGAGGGCACTCAAAGCAGTTGTAGCCAATTTTCTTGGGAATAATAAATCTGCTATGTAAATGTGATGATTGTGCATCAGTGCCTACAAAAAGCTGAGTGTCAACATGTCCCTCAAAATTCATCTCCTAGACTCGCATCTTGACTTCTTCCCCGAAAACCTAGGTTCAGTTAGTGACGAACATGGTTTTCACTAGGAAATCTCGGTGATGAAGTAACGTAGCAGGGTCAATGGAGTGTAGCAATATTAGCTGACTACTGTTGGACACCTCAGCGTGACATGCCAAATGCCCAGCACAATCGCAAATGTACAGCCAAGATATTCAAATCAAATACACCTAAGATTATGTATTTTCAGTGTGAATGAATTTTGTGTGTGTATTATGCTATTAATATATATATATATATATATGTATATATATATAATATTATATATAGATAGAGAGAGAAATAAACCAAATATACAGGGTGAGTCCCGTAACTTTAGCACCGCCTGTAACTTTTGAACGGTTGAAGATATTGCAATGCAGTTTTCACGGAAGTGAATAGGGAATGGGGCTAATTGATATGTGTATTGATTTCTCTTTTATCACTTGTATTTTACGAGATATTTGAGGTAACTTTGTGTTTTCATATAGGACTATACATATTTTTTCAGTCTATCATGACAAGCGTAAAAAGACGAATCCAAAGATATAAATATTGTCATATGTTAGATAAGCAATTTTTGAGAAATTGTGATTTTTTGCGACTAGTGTTTAACGGATATTTTCATTGTAACTGTCAGCCCCACAAGGTCACGCAGCGCTCGCCCAGCAAACGCGGGGTCGGGAAAGGGAAGGGATTTTAGTACTTGAGGATACGAAAAATATTCACAAAACTGTTGCATTTTTTCCTGAACTCTCCTTTCCATCCTGATCCATTTTCAGATATTTTGTGTTTCTTAGGGATTGAAAATACGGATTTGTCTTAAGTAGTATTTATTGAAATAAGATTATTTCTATTCCTAAGTTATTATTATATTCTTATCAACATTGAAAATGTTTGCTCAAAATACGCAAAATTTTTTGTACAGTTTTAATTATTTATTTTTATTGTGCTTTGTTTCAAGATCCCATTAATACGTATCTTATGAAACCCCATTAAATGGAGTTGAAGTTATAAACAATTTTAATACGATACAAACTAATGACAAATCCTTACTTTCCATCCTTTAATTCCTTCAATCAAAGGAAGTCGAAAATCTGAAAATGCGGAAGGATGGAAAGCACAGTTCAGGAAAAAACTGCAATGGTTTTGTGAATATTTGGAACATGTTTAGTTTCTTCAAATCTCCCTTCCCTTGCTCGAGCGCGCGTTGCTGGTGGAGCGCTGCGTGACCTTGTGTGGTAGACTATTCAAAATGTCCGTTAAACCCCAGTCGCAAAAATCAAAATTAATCAAAAAAATGCTTAACTAATATATGACAGTATGTACATCATTGGATTCGTCTTTTTACGCTCGTCATGGTGGACTTGAAAAAATATGTATAGTTTCCATTAGAAAAAACAAAGTTACCTAAAAAATCTCGTAAAATACAAGTGATAAAATAGAAATTAATGCACGTATCTATTATCCCCTTCCCCTCATGCACTTCCGTGAAAACTGCATTGCAATAACTTCAACCGTTCAAAAGTTACATGAGGTGCTAAAGTTACGTGACTCACCCTGTGTATATATATATATATATATATAGAGAGAGAGAGAGAGAGAGAGAGAAATAAACCACACCCCGAACGAATCTACTTCTTTTAACTAATATTTGATATTTATATTTAGCTTTTCGCTACTCCCTAATATTTTAATGATATCGATGGGTGGCTAACTCAATTGGATATCATTTATCAAATTTATATACAGGGTGAGGCGCCTAAGATGCCCAAGTATCTTCGAAACGGTTTGAGGTATTGGGATGAGGTTTACGCCAAGTTGTTGCAAGTAATGGGGGAAATAACATATTCAATTTTCTTGTTTGTGAGTTTTGTAATTTTGGAGATATCGTCACAACTTCGATTTTTTAAATGGAAGTATATATTTTTTTCACTATCATTCTAAAGTTCTCAAAGAGACCGATACAATGATATAAGTATTCATAATATTCGAAGAGATACTTATGCAAAAACACATGGTTTTCTCAGGAAGAACGTCATGGACACGGAATTTCACGTTCCGAAGAAATGTTCCTTGTTGGTGGGAAGTGCGTTTGACCTTGCATGTGCTGATGTATTTCACCTTTGTGGCTTGCCGAGTCTGAACTCGCTTTCTCAGGTCAACAGACTCATTTTACCTTCGTTAAGTGATCCCAACGTGGAGTCGGCGGAAGCCGTGGAAGTGAAAATTTTATTAATTAAATTTATTTAACAAATTTAATTTAATGTGTCGTATTGCGCATTTCTCTATTCCAGTATAAACGGCGAAGCAAGTGAAAAACAGCGTTCTTTTGTAATTTTAAGGGGTATGAAATGGGATGAATAGGACAATGAATTCTTATACTATCTTCAGATCTATTTCAGTAGTGAAGACATTATGAATTGTATCTTAGGAACACGAACCTACCAATGCGACAATTTAATAATTTAAAATAATCAAAGACGAAATTTACATTTTATGAGTGAGTTATTCCTGAGTTTCGGGCAATATCTCGCGAACTCAAATGGTGATTTGTAGCCACATTTGCAATAACATTTACTTCCTTGTTCTCATCAGTAGAACGCTTATTTCTCTTTCGTGATTTAGAATTTCAGTCACCGCTTGATAACAAACATTGGCATATTCTTACCAAAATTCTCCTTGATACAGGTTTCCGATTAGGGTACCTTTCAGCGTACATTTTCACAGTTCGCTTTGCGTTCCTTCCACATGCACCGTAAAGAAGAAGAACATTTACTTGGGTTTGGAATTATTACTACTTATGAACAATGCATTCAAATAACAAGACAATTATCGTTTCAATAAATGTAGTGCATAAACGTCACGTGCAATTTAATTATTTTAAAACTGAAAACTTGACTAATTATTTAATATTCCTTGATGGCCATCACCTAATTTTTATAATACTAATTTTTAATTACTTTAATTTCCAAAACTTAATTTAATTACTTTTGATAACAGTCTTGGTCTTGTACATTCAATGAGATCGATTGATTTCCGATTTGAAGTTAATGTTCTACTATTTGTTACTTTCCTTTTCGACGGATACAGCCATCTTGAACGCCGAGAAGATCTAGAACCACCAGTCTTCCTATTTATTCTGCTTCTCCATATTTGGCTGCTAAAAGATACACTTAATACCGCCAACTAACTTCCAAAGTCACCTACTTATCTAACATCGAAGCTCATTACTCGACCCTTCGCGTATCAAATCCCGGAGCTCTCTCCTTGAACCTACTCGCACGCAAGTCAAATCCCATCTCACCCTTCTGTCCAGCCAAAAAAACATTATTTCACTTTTTCAGTTCATCTGTTTGTATCCTCATTACACTATTTTATAATCCCTCACCACTAAGCTTCTCGTGATTTTCAACTTGACTGTGTCTTTTCTGTTTTTCTTTTTTCACAATGCCATTACTATCGAACAAATTATTAATATAAATAAATTCTAATAATTTATTTATTTGTCCGAATGACGTTTTAATATCGTGACTCGAAGCCCTTTTATGTTAATGTGTCTGTTCTTTATACTTTACCCTGCCACCATCGTCCCTTATCACGTAAATTCATTTTTACGTTTCCTAATATCTTTATATCCAAATTCCCCCCGGTATTTTTATGTACTTCAATATATTACTATAAAGTATGCGTGCCATTTCTCATTATTTTTAATCTTTAACTCTCGCAAGTTAGCTTTAACTTTCATATCTTTTTAATCTATTTATACTTTACTGACTACAAACGTATGTTCAATCAATTCGAAATTAACTAACCTCGCTGCTAATTCAGTTTATATGTCTTCCATTTCAAATACTTCCCATGAAATTCCAAGGGATAGAAAACTCAACTTTCTAGAAATTTAGTAATTGTGCCTTTAATTCATGTTCTTGTAAGTAGGTCTTTAATTCATGTTCTTGTGAGGTTCTTGTAACAATCAGACATACTTAAATTGTCCCAAACCGCCGCCAATTTCATCCAGAAATTATTTCAGGAATTATCTCAAGGCTTGGGGAAAGTGGCATGCGTTCACCTCGCCTACGAAACAAGAAAACGAATGCCTGAATTCGTCTGCGAGAACTCTGTGCGGGGTATTGGAGGTCATTGTGGCGACATCCATATTCGACAGAGAATTGCTTATCGTGTTTTGCGAAAACATCCCCTACCAAAATAAATTCCTAGCGGAAGCAGAAAGTTCATATCAGTTCATAAGATTATCGCTGAGTAATAATAACGTTATTTGCAAGGTTGTTTCAAGGAATCCCAATAAATACCAATTGTTCCCATACATATTTTAATTTGAGATACCCTTCACGAGGTTTACCTTCATTAAGAACAATTACATCTGATGGGGAGAAAATTTACATTTTAATTCGTGTTCAATAATTTATCGAGTTATATGAACAGGCTGCCATTAGCTGGAGCTACCTAAAACAAAACTCGCAGAAGCATCAGTTCGAACTGCAAGCGTAGAAATAATCAATAAACTCAATATTTCGTTCGTGGACCGCCAATATGACAAAACTCGAAAAATACGAATTTTAAGACATGACACTCATTATTTTCTTTACCTGTACCTGAACTAAGAGGAAAAAGTCCGTGCCATTCTGTAGCACTACTAGATTTTTCAATTGGATAGCGAATTTATTTGACTTCAAAAAACAGTGAAAACTGTATATGACGTATGGGGGAGAAGATTATTTGTGTACGTTTTCTTAAGTTCCACAATCCCTTTCCAATATTTTAACTATAAATACGATAGTAGAGAGATGAATAAAATATGAAAAAGATATAATAATAAAATTTAAAATGTCGCGAGATTAGCAACATTTGAAAAATTAAATATTTCTTTCCCGAGTTATAGAAAACATATTTGCAACGGTAAACGAAATGCAAATGCGATTTTTTTGCATTGCTAACAAAGTAGTAATTCATCCTCAGCTCTACTCCTACCACTAAAAGCAGGAGTGCT
The DNA here is from genome assembly GCA_031308135.1 of Acheta domesticus. Taxonomy (NCBI): domain Eukaryota; kingdom Metazoa; phylum Arthropoda; class Insecta; order Orthoptera; family Gryllidae; genus Acheta; species Acheta domesticus. Next base: position 68,007,087 of record JAHLJT010002406.1, read on the forward strand.
CAAAAAACCGTACGCATAGTGAAGCTACATTTACGTCCACAGGCAAAACAAGGGGCCATCTCAGCATTTGCTCAATGAATCAGGGAAACTGAACAAAAACCTGATCGAGATGGGAGTCATTGACCCAGAAGCTGAAGTACATTACTTGTTACAGGCGTATTAAGACTTCTTTTTAAAAATTACAGACGTATTAAGACTTTTTTAACAAATGTAAACTAATTCTCTATATATTATTGTTTTGTTAAAATGAACATTATTTTTATTTTGATGGTCAGTATTGTCTCTAATTGTAAAGGAACACTTATGCAACAGAAACGATTTTACTTCTTAAATTTGTGTACCGACTTTAATTGTTTTATGTCATCTGGCAATGCGTTGTAAAGTAACGTATATCTACTGTATGTAGATTTTTTGTAGTGAGATATTGAAACTGACACTTGATGAATGTGATTTTTACGACGTGTGTTGTAATTATAAATATCAGTATTGCATGAAAATATGTTCTCACCGTTTTGTAAGTCAGTTTTCACAAAGATTACAAATTCGTAAATAAATAGGCGAGGCAATGGTATGATTCCAAGCTCAATGAAAAGGGGCTTGCAGGAATAACGTGGGTGGCAATTTTATATTATTCGGATAATTTTCTTTTGCAATCTAAATGTCTGGGTACTACAGGATGAGCTTCCTCAGATTATGTCATATCTCAGGCGGGAATGTACATTTACAAATTACACGCAACAAGCTGCATGAAGGCTGACAGAATTTGAAAGAATTCTGAATGCGTAATATAATAAACTTAATTTAGTCTTTAAATCTGTTATATGTACATTCCATTTGAGGTTTGCCTGAATTGAGATACCTAGAAATTTTGTTACCTTAACATCAGCTAATTGCTTATTGTTAATTTTCAATGGAACATGTGATTGCCAATTTGAGATGCAACATTGCATTGAAACAGTTTTTTCTTCGTTAACTATTAATTTGTTATTACGAAACCAATTTGAAACTTCTGAAATCGTACTACTTATTGCTTCTTTTTTGCAAAGAACATTCGTATCATCGGCAAACAGAAGTGTTCTTCCATTTTTAATAGACAAGGGCATTTAAAAGGAAATATCAAATAAGAAATTCGTCAAGTACCACTCATGACCGCTCATGACCACTCACACAATTCAAGATCTCTTAGAATTCATGTATGCTGGCGAAAAGGGCTTGTCACAAAGTGATCTAATCAGACGGGACCTCCATACTTATAACTGTGAAGGTTTAAGTGTTTTCTTAACTCATATCAGGCGGGCGTTTTTCTCTTGTAGCAACTCGCCTTTCGCCCACTTCCACTTCTTTTGAATAGCGCGTCACAATTTTCTTACAACCTGAGTATAATGAAGCGCACATTTACCAATTTGGTAAATGACTGGTCTGCCTGTAATGTAGTGCACTGAATCGTCAAAGGGTCACCAGAGAGTAGCACCAATAACCCAGTAGCATTTAGCAGAAAAATATGTACTTTGCCATTTTTTATCTCTCCCAAGCAGAGGGAAACATCCGAAACACCCACTGCGCTACGAGTAACATTTTTCACAGCACGAATGCCATCACTCTATTCCCCCATACCATCAGTGCTTCTCTATTTTAGGCTACTGCACTGCAGAAGCTACATTCGTGCCTCTGTCGGGAATCGAACCCGGACCATTTGCACGAGAAGCGAGAACGCCGATGATGCGACATATGACATACTTCCGTTATGTAATATTTGTTCATTTTGATTTATTCCTACTCATATTTAGTCTGATAAAAATGCTTAGGATTATGAGTGTTTCTCGTAAACCTCTCTTTTTATGTTCCCTAATTCGTGGAAATCCCAGAACTGTAAAAATGACTTGTTCATACCGAGAGTTTGATGTTTTTAATGTAAAACATGGCAATTACGTGTCAAAGACTCTGTAGATGCCAGGTATGCGTAGGAAGGCGACGGTGGCGCCAGTCGTCACCACCGACAGTGCGATGAGCGCCATCACCAGCTGCCGCCCCCTGCGCCAGCGGAAGAGCGGTAGCACCACCAACGGCGCCACGGCCACGAACTGCATGTCGGCTGCGAGGAACCACGACGGTTGCATGCACTGGATCAACATCAGGAACAGGATTAACATTCAGAACGTCTTGAATATCTCCAATATGACAAAATACAAAAATCAACATGCGTATTAACATATTTGCTTGACAAAATTAACATATTTGATTTATCTAGTTCTGAGTTATCGTAACATCGTAATTAAAGATTACAGGGAACGAATATTGTAATACTCGTACAAAGAAAATTGAGATATCCGAATTCGACTCATTGAGGTTCAACTTGAACTTGGACTTTTACACTAACCAAACTTGATCATAATGAAAAACTCACTTTACCATGTATTTTATTTCAACAGTACAGAATGATACAGAAAAAAATAGATATGTAGATGACAATTACAAGGGGTTAAGGAAAGCGGTTTTCGTCAGTGAACCTGTGTCTAAAAGGCTGGGACTATTCTAGACGGCCTTGCTCTATGCTAGGGGGTTTTGAAAGAAAACGTGTTTTAACTACTGGAAGGTCTCTATAGTAACACGCGCAGACCTCTATCGTACGGGTGGCCTCCTTTTCAGACCCAGAAGGGTAAGCCAGCACATCAGGTCTAAATACTGTTACAAGAGTCGCGAAAGAGTGTCACGTTTCATGAGAACAAGGGCACAAGGTCCTACAAAATGAATCACGATTTCAGTTTTGTATTATCTTATTCATAATAAGAATAATAGAGTAATTGCGTGTTGAATTGAATAATAATGTTAATACTGAAGTCATTATTCATTTTAATGCACATCTATGCCATCCTCGTCCTGAAATGTAACGCTCTTAGACGACTCCATCGGCAATATTTATGAAGTGCTGCTTACTCTGAGTCTAGAAAATAGAGCTAGCGAACGACTGTAGAGCCCATGCAGTGATACACGTTTTTTTCAGCTAGTGCCGAACCTTAGCCTTTTCAACACAGGGTTCATTGATGAAATATTCTTCCCGTGATATCCTGTAACACAGTCGACTCCGGTTATAGTGAAATTCTGGGTACTAACATTTTTGGTTTACTGTATCAGACGTTCACTACATCCAATGTTGTCCAAATTAAATAGAATATCTCCATAATCATTGATTTTTATTAATATAGAGGTACAGCAAAATACATTAACAGTATGAACTTAAAAATTCAGTGCATTTATTTGTCCTTAAAAATCAATTGTTTTCAATTGTTTCGCACTTTTTCATTGTTAATTTTTCTAGTTCCTTCTCCAGAGTTCGTGCTTTCTCCATACTTCATTCAACATTGTCTTCTGTATCTAAGTATCGTAATGCAGTCTTGGCACCCATCAATGATTCTTGCATTGTTGGATCACCGAATTACTTTCCGAAAGCCCTTTTACCAAATACTATAGAGACAATACAGGACAGTTCCCCGTTCTTTTCCCCGTTCTTCCACGCAACCGATGGAAACAAGTTCTCACTAGCGATCCTAGTGTCAGAACCTGGTAATGTAGCGCCAAACAGAAATGTCAATATGATTCTTACGGAAGAAACAAATATTTTTCACTCTACCTAACGAAATAAGACTTATTTTTACCTACTGTGATTTAATTATATTGAAGGGCTCAAATTACGGAAAATTTTAATGTACAATGTGTTATAATGTACAATGTGTTATAATGGACATGAGCACATTGAACATTTAATGAACATATAATGAACATTATTTTCACGAATAAAGTTGTTACAAATGCAAGATTTTTCATGCCTAAACACTTCCACTGATACATTTGGCTATTTTTCCATTTGCTTCCTTTAAAAAGCATTGTATCAATACATTGATACCTCTGCTTTCATACAGATTATTACATCCCTTACATAAAATATTCTGCAAGTGAATATTAATGATTTGCATTAATTGTTTTTTTACGTCAAGTTTACTTTGACGTAAACAATTTAAAAAGCGTTTATTGAAAGCATATTCAGTCTTAGAAAACTAATAGCGAATTCATTTGGGTAGAAAAGCGTGGCATTCACTTACTGTTTAATCAGAATATGCGAGTTTCTTAATTTATACTTTTCATCCAAATTCTGTTAAGCATTTCTACAACCATCATATGGCACGTTACTACACAACCAGCCACATACATAGGACTCAGCATTTTCCTGTACTAAACTTGTAGGAATATCTTCAGTGTTATCCATTTCTGCAATGTTCGTTACACATGGCATTAGGAATGGCAATGTGCAAGTAGTCTCCCAATTAAGTAATGTTATAGTTTTTAATGCATTTTATTACAAAGAGAAGTCAATTAGCTTCATTCATGTTCAAGATTCTTTCAATTTTTACCTGTTTTTATCACGAGGAAATGTGAAGAACGAAAACGAGTTCTGCTGTATTTTATAATAAAGCCAAAAACTACAGAATTGTTTCCTGCCATACGTAGAATGATGTAAAGAACAGTATTGTAAAATATGTTTTTTAAAAATCGACCAGAAAGACAATCAAATGAAAAGAAATCAAGCAGACAACAAACACCAACAGAGCACTGAGGTTAGGGTGTATGAGTTTTTACCAGGTTCTGCCACCAGATGGATGTTTCTCGATATATCGCGAAGTGTCCTGTATTGTCTCTATAGTATTTGCTTTTACTGCCTAATAACATATGAGATGCTTTCGGTAGCGGGATGGCTTAAGCGGTTAATGAAACTGATCGCTTTTCCGCGCTGCACGGTGGATATCGCCAGGCTGTGGCAGTCGCACGCTTCCTGCCTCCCTGTGGAAATCAATGCGCTTTGTCCCGCGGAAAATGAAATAACTCCAAGCTTGAAACTGAAGCAAACAATTGCGCATCGCCGCCATCGGTTGTAGCCCACGCAGGACATGGCCTTTATTTACGCCGTGAAACTTGAGTGGCACAGATCATCAGTAAAGTCTCCATTCCGAGAACGCTATCTTCACGTCACGGGAAACTTCGATTATGACCTTTGATTTACGATTATTTTTCACGCTGCTTAGTGTTGGAATTTGTGGCACTGAGGCGATGTATTTTTTTCCAGGAGGAGATTTATTTCCAGGAAATTATATTTCCTACAATCTCTACAGCCGAGGTTCTGGTTCACGATACCCGAATAATCTTATGCTTATTTGTAATGTAAGTAAAACGGGGCCAGTGACTTAAGTTCACTATAACTGAAGGTTCACTGTATCTGAGATCTCTATTACCGGAGTTGACTGTATTGCCCTCTTTGTCGCTATACTTTTCTCTGAAACACATTATATGTGTTTTGTAATTTAGAAGGAAGCTTACCACACCCAAGAGGTTCGCATAGTTGTTTATGTAGAGAACATTCCAAATCCAGTGCGCTCTACACATTTCCACATTGTAGTTGACGGAATTAACCCAATTTGGGCCATCCCCCAGATATTCGAGGAATGTTGCATAGAACCAAATTTGCAAAAAGTACACAGGGCTTAATCTGTGAATAGAAATGAAATAATATTAAGCTACATAATATATCAATTAGATCAATACACGATTGCTGATATATCTGTTAGTACTACTCAAGAAAACTAAATTTTATTATGATCAGGCTCTTACAAAGATGCATTTATGATTAAATTACAATATTCCCAGATATCTGTTACCCACATATTTAATTATTCGTGTGATATTATTGAGTGGATAATCTTGTCTCTTGTCTTTAAGTTACAATAATTGGACACATCAATTTACTTTCCCATATACGTATGTATATGTCCTCTATACGTAGTATAGAGAAAGTTATGTAATGCTGCGCAAACTCGATTTCGAGATTTTAACGGAAATACACGTTTGGGGTTCACTGATACCGAAAAATTGTTTTTTCAAAACGCCTGTCCGTCCGGTGTCTGTGAACAACACTAACGCCTAAACCATACGTACGATTTCTTCCATAATGGACATTCCCCAGTCCATCTGGTTCCATTTCGTGATTTTGAAAATCATGCTTCAAAATTTGGGGGTACCTTACATGAAGCTCCTTGAACATTTTCAAAATAATTTCAAAAACGGTTCCAAATTTTATCTTTCAATTTCTTGGAAGAATAGAGTAAAATACGCTTACAAAGATGGTATAGGTCCAGTTTTCGCGGTTAACTCTAAATTTGGGATAATTGCAAAAGTTTGAATTTTATTCGACATCTTCTTCCAACTACAAAATCGCAGATAGAGATTTTTCCTTCAAATAAAAAAATTATTCCCCAAAGTAAGGTCTTTCATTAAGGTCAGGTACATTTTATTGAAAATGTAGATTGAATTGAAAATGAATTACAAAAACAAGATTTTCTTAAAAACGACTCCAAATTTTTCTTTAAACTTTTGGTAAGAATAGTGCTAAATGTGCGCTTTGAGATGACATAAACGCCATATTTCTCTACACTTCTGTTTTTTCAAAAATTGCGAAAATATAATTTTTTACTAGTGACTCACGTCGTTAATATTTACATTAGCGGCGATTTGTCCACATTATTACTGATTTGATGAGCTGCTGGCACGAGTATGTGACAATTCCGAATAGCTATCCCAGACCCAAATAAATAGAAAACTAATACGGGAATGTCTGTGCCATTCTGTAGCACCACTAATTAAATTCTAGTATTCATATTAAAACCAATGTTGGGGTTAAAAGTATATTTTGTCATTGCAGAAGTAAGCCAAGAATAGGGAAGTATTGATCAAAAGCTTCAACAATATTTGAAGATTCTTTTTGACACATTTAAGTCAAACAAATAGAATTTACAATGATTTGTTCATATAAAACACTTTCTAGAACTTGATTTATTAAAAAGTGCCAATTGTGCAAAAATATCAATTGCCTTTAATATTGGGTGAACATTGAAGCAGTAGGAATGTGCTACTCCCCAATCAGAAATATTACATTGAACAGTTGAAAATTAACCCAGGAAGAATTACAGGAAGCAAGGTTCTTTTTAAATGTATCATTTAATTGTTTTAACTTACCTGAGGAAGCGATGTAAGAGGATTGCGAGGTAACTGAAACTGCCATTAATAACAGAGTCACCCCGAATATAGCTGTATAGAGTTCCACTCATTGTGAAGAACGTGTCCACGATGATGATACCAGTTATCACCGGCGTGTAGTAAATCTTCTGTGTACCCTAATGTAAGACATCTGTATTAATGAAAGTGAATTCAACGACATGTAACAGATATCAATACTACAAATAGTAGTGTTTGAATAGATACAAAATTTTTACAGGCTTTTTTTCAGTATTGTTGCAGCGTCCTTGCAAAATTTCTAAGGATTAGTACGACACATGCGGAAAATAATATAAATAACATTTCGATTAATGCACCACGATCGTTCTTTTTCGTTTCTCGTTAAGAGCAAATTGGTTCCTAATATATTCCGCCAGAGGCCAATAGCGATGCGTAAGATCATGTAAAATAGTTTTAAATTCCGGATTCCCGTGGGCCCTTACTAGTGGCAAGATGCAATTGTGAAGTGTGAGTAAAGATTTCCCAAATATAAACTTTTCAGAAAAGTTCATCATTGGTATTTTACATTGATAGTCAATACCATATTGTATGAATATTGCGCATCATAAAAAATGTGAGTGCCTAGGGTTTATTTTAACAAAATGGACTATATTATTTTACAACTTCATAATTCTTTGGGCGCCATATCTGCAACAATCTAATACAATGATGTTTTGATTTTCAGTTGTGAATCCGTTTCTGCTCAAATGAAGTTAGGTATACTGCACCGGGTGATAGCCGTCATATAATTCAGCAAAACTGATTTTACTTTCCCGTATACGTACGTATACACGGAGTGATATACATAGTACAGGGAAAGTTATGTAATGCTGCGCGAAAAAATGGCCAATTTTCGGCGGAAAAAAATTAATTGCCGGGCCGGGAAAACGAAGAAGTGGATAAAACCAGTTGCTAAGTTAAGGAAAAAAAATCCCTTAACACGTGGTGTAGCCGGAAACCCTGTTTTCTAGGTCCTTGATACCGAAAACCCAATTGAAAGGAAAACGTCCGTCTGTCTGTCCGTCTGTCTGTCCGTCTGTCTGTCCGTCCGTCTGTCTGTCCGTCTGTCTGTCCGTCTGTCTGTCCGTCTGTCTGTCCGTCTGTCCGTCCGTCTGTGAACACTGCTAGCGCCTAAACCATACGTACGATTTCTTCCAAAATGGATATTCCCTGGTCGATCTGATTCCAGTGAAAGCTTTGAGATTTTGAAAAAGATTCTTCAAAATTTGGGGGTACTTCATATGAAGCCCCACGGGGATTTTCAAAATTTTCTCAAAAATGGCTCCAATTTTTTCTTTAAATTTCTTGTTTACACAAGAAAAGAGTAAAATACAGTTTTTAACATGGCATAGGTCCGATTTTCAGGGATAACTAAATTTTCGAAAATTTTGAAAGTTTGAATTTTTTTCGGCGCCTTTCTCCAGCTACGAAATTGAAGATAGAGATTTTTTCTTAAAATAAAATTTATTCTGCATATTGAGTTCTTTCATAAAGGTCATGTAAATGTTTTTCAAAATTTTACTAGTTTTCGTGCAATATTGCGTACAATATGTGCAACATTAAAAAATTACAAAAACAAGATTTTCTAAAAAACGAATCCAAATTTTTTCTTTAAACTTTTGGTAGGGATAGTGGTAAATTTACTCTATCGGATGACATAAAAGCCACATTGGTCTATCGGTTGTTTTTTTCAAAAAGTACAAAAATATACATTGTTTTTCTTGTCTCTCACGTCGTTAATATTTACATTATCGGCGATTTTTTCACATTATTATATTTAAGAGTACATGTGCTTTATGTCAAGTTTCTCGAAAACACTACCGTTTTTTGTGAAAAGTAACTCAAATTTCGGCATTTTCAGAAACGCTCAAACGCCATTTTCTCATATATGGCTGCAATTTTTTTCTTGAAACATTTGTAACAGATAGTAATAATTACACTCTTTAATATGACGTAAAGTTTATTTTGAGTTATTTTTTTGTTTTTTCAAAAATTATATAAATGTAAATTTTTTGAAAGATCTCTCACATCTTTAATATGCACATTATCTGCAATTTGTAAAGATGATTATATTTGTGAGTGTAAGTGTTTCAAATAACTTCAAATAAAGTATTTTGAAAACTCAAAAATGTTCTGTGAAAATGAGCTTCAAATTTCGAATTATTAGTAGTGCTAAAACGCTATTTTCTCTTAAACAGCACATAATTTTTAAAAAGAAAATTGCCATTTAAGGCTAGGTTTTTATGTTCTTTAATATTCTAAAATTAATGTTTCTGTTCTACCAAGAGGAAACCGAAAAATTAAGAAAATGATAAAAAATGTACTTTGGCGGTGATAGATGGTAGCTGGCAAGAAAGAGTATGTGGCAATTCCGAATAGCTAGCGAAGACCCAAGGAAATAGAAAACTAATACGGGAAAGTCTGTGCCATTCTGTAGCACTACTAGTTTCAAATAGTGCTGCTTTGCAAACTCATCTAGATTCTGCACTTCCATACCCCATTTGTCAGCAAGACTGTTTAAGTGTGAAGCAAAAAAATAGTCATTCTCCAATGCAGCAGAACGCTCCTCATCCTGTAACCTTAGGCACAAGTTTAATTTCTGACTCTTCTCCGACATTGGGTTCGCAACTGAAGAGTGACTCAAGAAAAAGCGAGATAATTTTTATAACCGTTTATCAGGTAAACGACTAGCAGCCAAGAAGTAAAATTCTTCTATTTTCCAATTACGCATACCCAACAGGTATTACGCATACCCAACAGGTATTCATTATTATCAGAACTGCAAGAATCAGAGGAAGATTTTCAATCCATCAAAATTTCACCTATTATTTTATCTAGTGTCATAAACTTTTGGAACTTCATTACATATTTTAAACAAATTGCTGGAAATGATATTTATACAAAGATAATTAAAAACACAGTAAAATTTTATTTCAGCCCATAGATGATTTTCAAAATTACAAAAAACGTCTGCGAAGAGAATCTTCAATTTTACTCTTATCGAGATTCTTCAACAAGAACAACTTCTGTTATTATTAAAACGTTCCAATTGTTCAAATGAAAGATTGTTTAATGGATTACGACAAAAATATTTTTTATTTAAATTTAAATTTATAAAAGTAATTTAAAAACAATTATTTAATTTTCCAGTTATAAGTGTATCATCCTTTTAAGTTCCAGTTAAAAGTGTATCATCTGTTTACAGAAATAGTCACCAATAGAAATTTGCTTATTTGAACTAATTAAAAAACAAGAAGCTTCAAATATATGTAAACTAGAAAAAATCTCAAAATCTAGCTAAATCTCAAAATCAATTACCTATTCAATGTAAAAATATGTCAGCGGTTGAATAATACACATGCTAATTGTCATTTAATCTCTCTTTGCGTTTGATTCACTGAAAACCATTATTATTTAATCTGTTCTCTTTCCAAAACCACCTCTCCAATTTGTGTAAATTGCAGCGCAGAACATACCACTTCTTTAATTACAAGAGTTGTCCTATCTTAAAAAAATATTAAAAGCAAAACAATTTAGTTCCTTGAATACAGATAAACCTACAATAATTAATACTAATCCTCTTCCTTTAAGTCACCAAAATTTCCTGTCATTATCTCATTCGTCTAACTCCAGAAATTTTAATGTGTCTCAACAAAATAAAATGCTTACAGAATAGATTTATCGTTCACCAAAAGTTATAATAATTCTACTTCTTATTGAAACATTACAAGGCGCCAACCGCCAATAAATGGCTATATCCATTTAATTGCCAGAATAGTGATACAAAATTTTAGTCTTTTACACCACATATCCAATCTTTGCTTCAAAGTTTTCTTCCACATTTTTTCACAATGGTAATTAATTTAAATCATATTTTTCTTAACTGGAATTCCAATGAAATAAAAAGACAAAAAAATCTTACTTTTTGTTGATACTAAATGTAAGTAGCTTGCATTGGCGGAACCCAGTAAATTCCAGGGGGGGTGAAATTGTACTCCGGGATTCTTTAAACCATTAAATGAACATAAGTCGTTAAAACTTTAAATGAACATTTTGTAACATTGTTAACTGTTTCTTTAAAGTTATCAACAAAATAAATTAAATACGTTCTCACGGTAGTAGTTTTTATAATGCACCGTAGGTTAGGCCTTCACAGCGTTTTACTCTGTCACAGACCTCGGGAGCCGCACGCGATCCACTCGAGTCCAAATGTATCAAGCTAGGAAGGGTGGGGATGAGACCATAGAGGTACTACTTTTCCACACTACAGTGTGCAACAGCGCTAGTGTGCGGCTGCAAATGGAAGAGGAGGAAGTCAGCCATTAGTATGGCAACACGTGGAGTGAGCTTCTGAGACATGTTGAATATTATGGGGATTTTTGTTCGTGCTTTCATTGTGTGTTCGCTATATCTAAAATGGTGATGTGCTGCATTTGCGTGAACGAACAAATATTCAAAAGGCAGTGATATATCATTTCGCAAGTAAATCTTGTAATCTTGATATATTAACCTTCATATAATGATACATACACTTATATCACATCAATAAACATTACATAAATAAAATTGTTATTAATGTATTTTCTTTTCTTATTTCTCCCACCTACTATTAAATTTGGTAGAGTGAATTTTAATATTAAATTCGAAAGGCAAGGAAGTAATTTTCCACATATGACATGTGTATGGAAAAGTACAAAAACTAGTTTTCATTTAAGCTATCCAAAACTAACATGTAGGAAGTGCTGCTTGATTAGAAACTTTGAAATATAGAACTGCCTCTTACAGAAAAAAAATAACTTGATCAATTAGCTCAGTGTCTTGTTTGGTAATAATTAAAGTATTATGACTTCAACCTGGGATACATGCAACCCTATATCCTTAGAGTAAATGCTAAAAATTTAATAATAGACAATGTAAGGAATACATACAGAAGCATATTTTAGGAAATTTCCTTACCCTTCACGGGCAAATACAATCATATTCTGGTAGGCCTTTTCAGTAAGTGAAAAATTACTATTTGGTATTGTGATGTGAATATGAATACGAATGTTATATGTGTATTATATATTCATATGTATATGAATTCTAATGTATTTCACTGTGTGCTGTAATTCCATTTAACAGCTTTCAATGTAATTGCGTTGAAATCACCAGTCTGTTGTTTAGTTGCCTTATATCATTTGTATATTTGGCTTATATATAAAATCTGCGAGTGGATATTATCAATTTAACTACTGTTTATAAAAGGGGTGAAATTTTGAAGCATGGGTTCTAAAGGGATTGAGATTGCAAACAAGCATTGGACATAGTAATACAAATGTCAGAGTGAGGATTCTACAGCTAAGGCTTCATGCCTAAAATTAAAAATTGATGAAAAAGTAATAGTTTGCGTTCATGAAAAATACATAAACATGTACCTAAATAAAAATATTAAATTTGGTTTAAAATTTCTCGTGATACGACTTGGCATCCAGCTTACATTCTTTTCAGGTCAACATTTTGCTGACATTTTCTCCTCCCAAAATTTCAAGTATGTAGAGCATGTGACGATATTTCTATCTTCTATGCACGTATGCGTATAGTCATTTCATATATTGGGTAAACTGACGTGTTTCAAGTAGCATGCGTTATATTTAGAAAGTATATTCGTATTTGAAAGCATCGTATTTGAAATTCCCGCGCAATGTTGCCATACTAATGGCGTCTGGCTGCTGCTTCAATTTAAAACCGACTTTCCTTCAGATGGCATACCAGGTGGTAGGGCCTTGGATGAGACTCATTCTTTTGTCCATCCAAACTGCATTTGATTGCAGTATGGAACCTGAAGGACTATGGCCCTCTCTATCCAATACAATTTTTCATAAGTCTCTCTCTTTCTGCCGCAAGCTGTGTTGCCAATTCACGAGGCTCGGGGTTATTCGGCCATCCGGCCAATTCACGAGGCGGGTGAAAGAGCATCCTGTTTCTCGCGCAAATATTTAACATGTTTACTCAATGATAGCTTCAATTGTGCTGACCTTAGATAATTGACTTCTTGACTAGATATTCCCAGAACTTTTATGAATGTGATGGTTATTTTGTAATTGAGTTTGATGGTTTAATTTCGAAGAAATTAATTGTAAACTAACGTACCCGTGCGAGAACTCTCGCATGTTAAATCCCACCCTTTCCCTATCCATTTGTCTATCCTTTCCATACAGGAGAGAAACTACTAATGTACTTACAGAATATCAAACAAAATAACAATGCCATTGATGTTTGAAACAAGTTTTCAATTAAAGTTTATTCAACATTATAGAGAGATGTTCTTGGAACAATCAAAACAACATTTGAAGAAATTTTCAATCTTCCTTGAGAGTTAGCTTTTCGCTTTCCTTGATAGTGAAATAATAGAAAAGGTTTTTACTCTTGAGAAAGCCAAGTAAAGTAGTGAGAAAATACGGGATCGGGCAAGAACAGACCTACTCATTGCAATATTATTTAACTTTCCTTGATTTGTTATGAAGAACCGAGTGGGTTTTGGAGAGTCAGGGTGCCAGCTTGCTGGGGTGAGAAAATTGAAAAATTTTTTGTATACTAAAAAGTATTGAATTATTTTCTGCGTCCTTACGTACCTCAAGAAAAACAATTCCGAGCCAAAAAAAAATCAAACTAATGTGTTCAACTTTGAGTATTAAATACCATTTGTTAGCATTAGAAACAATTTAGTAGGCATTAGTAAGACCACTTCGGTACATGGAAATGTTGCTCAAACGATGTTTGCATTTTTAATATCTTAACGAACCGACACCTTGAGTTTAATATCAAACGGTGTTTTATTTACAATATGAGTGTGCAGCTGGGTGTTGGTGTACATACTTTCAGATACCGCCAACATTTAAATCGTGCGTTTGGACTGCGATCATTGGCAGTTGTCAGGTGACTTGCACTATTCTTTCTATAATTTTAAATTTAGTTGTTTTTTAATTGATTCACGTAGTATTGTAGGCTAGCGCGTTTTGATTTTTGTTTTCCATTTATTTCTAGCTATTTTACATTAGATACTTTAAAAAGTTTGTTCTTTGTGTTGTGCCATAACACAAGTTTTTCCCCCACTACCTCTGCGTACCCGTGCGAGAACTCTCGCATGTTAGACCCCACACTCATTCTGATCCTTCTATTTTCATTCTAAGAGGGAAAGTAGTTAACGAAACGTGTTTATTTGTTTAAAATCTTTAAAGGTAACTTGCAATGTACTGACACAATTACAAATAAAAATAAAAAACAATGCAATTAATGTGTAAAAGAAATTTTCAATAAATATTTATTCAATATCATGGAGAATTGCTTGGAACAATTCCCAACACTTACTTAAAGACATTTGAAGTAATTATTCAATATTCTTTGTCAGTTAGGTTTTAGTTTTTCGTGATAGTCACAAAAATATTAGCTTTTGAGAAAGCTACGTGTCTCAACCCGTTGACTTGAAAATTTCATCGAATGATAACGAAAATATTGGTTAAGGTAAAACACAAACACAGTCTTCACTCTTCACTGAACACCCAAATCCCTCCACAATTAAGTACACAGCACTTATAGACCATGCAAAAACGTTAATTGAATAGTTTTACTACACGCATAGGAAACAATCTTTATAGGTATCAAGCTATTATAATAATACTTCAAGTTATTGCTGGGGAGCAAATCTTGAATTAATGATTATGCAAATAAACCTCGTCAGACTGCACAAAATACGGGGTTAACAGAAAGCGTAAATATTGTCGAATCTAAGCCTTCTAAGCGTGTCGCCACAAAAATTGCTACCAGCCGGAAGGGCTGAAATATTGAGGTGGCCTTGATAGTATTGAAGCGTGGAACCAAAAAGTTAATTGAATGGATCGAAGAATGTCTCATTTTGTAGATTATGGTGTGAAAAACGTTTCTTTGAGGCCTTTGGTCTCAAAATTTTACTTTTTAAAGTTCTAAAAAGCTTTGTTTATGCGTTATTTGCCGATATAGGTTGACGTGTAATGCGGGTTGCATTTTACATGAATATTTCGATGCGTTTTTTTAAGAAATCATCCATATTTTTAAAGTCAAAGTGGAATCCGTAAAATTCTCTTTCTTTAGAACCCTCATTTATAAAGATTGGTTGCGTGTGAGCGCCGGAACCCAAAGGTATACTACTGAAATAATACAGGAGACGATGGTAGCCAAGTGTTTACTTCTACATTTTGATGTCCTTAAATTTTCTCTATGCAAGGAACCTTTTTATTATTGAAGAAAAGGACAAACATCCAGAGAATGAAATGACACGGAAAACTCCAAATTTTGATATGAGACCAACCACATTTGTGAATGAATTATGGTTATTGAGTTACATGGTAATAAAAACAATATTTAATGTGCTCGGAACGAACATCTCATGTCGTTCAGTGATCTACTTCTCGGCGATTCTCAACTGGCGATGTGGAAGGAAAAATTGAGTATTATTTTGAATATCACTTACTAAAAACAGTGTAATACATATAAACATATCTAACTAGTGGTGTTGCAACTGCACATACTTTCTCGCAATATTAGTGTTATCTTTACGATGTTATTATACGACGGGACGGCCATGTATGTTTCATTAATTTCGAACAGAAATTACGTGAAAACTACTTTTACAAAAGAAGGACATCACCTTTTTTAAAGAGCTAATTTTGTACAATAGACTTTGCCTGATGGAAACCTCTCTATCTTAAATTTTGTTGTTTTGAATTTATTTTGCAATTTTCGAAAAAAAACGAGCAGTACCCGAAAATTGTACCTTATTATATATGTGGAGAAAATTTTTAAAAAATTGGAGCGATTTTTGAAAAAAAACCCGTAAATTTCAAGCGCAAATTACGCCAAAACTACTCGTTTCTTCAAAAAATTTTACGTGACTTTTTTAAAGAAATACTTTCATACAACTGACTTTATCTGAGGCAAAACATTTTTTTCTAAGCAAAAGAGCAATATTTATTTGTTCCATATCGAGATAACATTTTCAAGGACACATATCTTTGCAATAATTGTATTTGGATTATTCACGCATGTCTTCGACCTTTTCATCTTTTCGAACCTCCCATGTAAACACCCGTTTTTATGCATGCTTGCATGCCCTGCGAGGCAAATGAGACCCTGGCGACAGATAGCGGCTGCGCTTGGCGATTTCCATGCTTCGACAGGCAGCAAGTCATGAAAGGTCTGAATAGTAATTGTTGCGAAACCACTACTTGCAATGCTTCTTAACACATCAAAATCAATATTTATGGATTTTAGAAGGTGTTGAACAAGCTGGCAAAATTTAATGTCAATCCGAGTGTCAAGAACGGTGAGTGTTGCTTGTAAGCGCTGCTGAGAAGTGGCAATACTGTTCCCCGGAAGCACTGTACTGCAATCAAATGTTTAAACGCACTACAGGAATGGGAACATCGTAATTTTAACATACGTAAAAATATTGAAAAGTATCTTATCAGAACACTGAAAATTTCCTTGAAAAAATAAATTTGTAGAAATTCATTTTACCAAAAAATGTACATTTAAATAGAGATTTTTAAGAAAACACTTCGAGACCGTGAGGAACGTAGAACAGATCATAATGTAGTTGCAAAGTACAATAAAATATTTTATTTTAAAAGAAAATTATATTATTTTATTAAAATTTAAGATTATTATTTTAATGTAATTTGAACCAATTACATTAAAAATAATAATCTTAAACGCCGTGGTTTATATAAAATTGATCTTTATCCTCTTTCACAAGGATTGGATGTGAAGAAAACCCGGGCAACGATGTGTATTTTGCTAGTCAGTTAATGAATGCGAGTCAAATGTACAATTTGTACTTGCACTTATAGCTAATGTTATTTGGCAATTATGAACATAGCTCATCTATGAAAAAAATATTTCTTTTATTATTTTTAATTCATATCTTTATTATATCGTAATATGTGCTTATTTGCCTTACAAAATGTTGATTTACGAGCACCACAAGACAGTTTCGTATTGTAACGTACCCTCCTTCTCGTACAAAAAACATGGTTTGGGCGCCAAGCCCACTCTGCAAGCAGCTGTGGACACTGTTCGCCGACTTACCCGCTTCGCTAATCTTCCATAGACGCCGAAGATCTTTTGGTGCGATCGCTCGTGGTAGAGTTAAGAAAAATCTACAGGGTGGAGCCTGACTGGGTATAGGTTCAGAAGTGCTTTTTGATTTATGAGTAGTGAAATGCAGTTGTTTGAACAATGTGGTTGCAAATTGGACCCCACTTTATTTGTTAATAGGTGATTAATTCCTGTGGCACAATACACATAATTTCATTCTCAACATCTTCCTACATGATTAATACAGACAAAAAGCAAATATATCAACAATTGAAACTGCATATCGTGCATTAAATAATTTTTCTTCTCCTCTCTTGAAGTAATGGTACAGTTCTTTTCGTTAGTCTTTAGTTTTCAAAACTGCATTTTGAAAATTATCTTTCCTCGCTCACGAACTACTTTTACTTACGTTTGTGTCTCGTGAACCAGCTGTCGCCAGGGCGTGAAGGTCGTCCTGGCGGGGAAGGTCGGCCACTGACGGCTACTTTGTTCCTAAACGGAACCCGGCGTTGGGGGAAGGCGACTGAAGGTGCGGCGACTACGGTGGCGGGGCCTTGGCGGTCGGCGGCGGCTCCCTTTGCACCCGGCGGACGTCGGCTTGGTCCTCGAAACCCGGAAGGCGGCAGGTGCGCCGTGGTGAATGCTCATTGTGATTGTCTCATGTGAGAGGTCGAATGAATCTCCCATTATTTGATTTTTCTCAGAATTTCGTACTCGAAGTAGGACAACGTTTACTCTTTGTTTGGGAAATTTTGTACGGATGTTTCTGCTGTATTGAAAGACGTAAAATGGGCATTTCCATGGGGCGTCCTCGAGGGATGTAGGCGGCCGAAGGGGCGGTGGCACCGGACGTGTGTTCGTGGGCCTATTGAAAGTGTGTTGTTGGCACATAGGCAGCCAAATTATTTAAAAAAGTACCTTCGAATATAAACGATTATAACCATTCTTTGGGACGAATTAGCAGCAAAGCGCACACATTTCAAACATCGCGCACTAGAGGTAGTTAATTTTTCCCTAAATTTTTCTCGCCGAAGCTATTAAAGGGAAATAAATTTACTTCTTGTAGAAAATGTTTTGAACTGCTTTCAAAAATGGCCGTGGGAGCTCGCCATATTCTGTCGACCAGCGAACGATGGAAACGCTGTACATTGTCTAGATTTCGGAGAAAGCAGCTTCTTCCAGTTAAGACGCGACGAAATTACATTGTTTGAAAATCTGCCGCCGAGCGGTCTCGCGATGGATCACCTCGCTCGTGTGAAAAACTGGTATTGCCCGTGTATCGATTGCACTTAAAGTTACTTGCGTGAGGTTGGTGTTGCGATTCTGGGTCGCTGTATCCTCCCTGAACCAGCTTGTTTGGCGCGTAAACGTCACTCACACGCACGAGAACAGAGGGAGAACCAGAAGAAAAACGATTTCCTTTTGCCAAAACACGGGTAACACTGAGATTGTCTTCAATATTTAATAATCCTAACATCAAGGTGTGTTAACAGTCTGAACACTTGTTGTTTTTAGAATCTTGCCTTATGACAAAAGCTCAGAAAGACGTATAGAAGTTCTGCGGCCCAATTTCTTCAAAAGCTCTCCCGACACTTAAGCTCCATTCGCAGCCGCAACAGGTGTCATTGACGGCTTTTTCTTGGTGCGTCGTTACTCAACCCAAGTGGCGGAAGTATGCCAACTCCGAGCGTGTTACAATAAACTCCACGGCTATTAGCAGCATGTGCGGAGAGCTGTCATCCGGTGATACAATGGTGATACAATGGCGCGGGGGCGGTGAAATGTGTCCGAGCTTGCGATCAGATAGGCATGACACCAAATCGCCTTCTCTGCAACAGTTCCGGGGACATGTGGACGGGGAGGGTCGGAGGGGTGGTGCAGGCGCCGTGTGGTAGCTGAACTCCTGAAGAAAAAGGGGGGGGGCTCTCTGTGAGGCCTAAGCGGGCGACGATTTCCAAGTTTCTCAGGGGGGCGACTCGAGTCGTAAGAAAACATAAAATATTTCCACTACAAAGGCTTCTCTCTCACAAAAGATGAGCCTGAAAGACAGAGCCGCTGTGGCGTGGAGATGCGTTACGTCACAGTATGCACCCTAGAGTGTCGAACAAGAATTTATAAAATGTGTGTTCAGAAGCTTTAAAGAAAAAATATTTTTTTCCAAGAAATAATGTACACATTTTTTAACCAATGCTGTAATGTGCTCGGGCGAACCTAGGTTTTACGAAATGCAAATATAAATTTTGTACGAGTTGTATGATTTCGGCAATTGAGGGATGAAGCGTCGGTTACCAAGGGCGAAAGTTTGTTCGGAAGACTGGATTGAGTTGACGAGAGAATAAACTCTTGAATGTAGGGCGGCATTATTAAGTTGAAAGTCTGGTTTTAAAACCTATTTAGTAGTATCTTCAGGATATTGGAAGTTTGGTGTAACCGGGGGGAAGGTACTTCAGCAAATTAACCGATGGTTCTGTAATAAGGAATGAGACATCCGCGGAAGCGGAGAACGCAACATTTGCCGATTTATTCTGGATATATAAATTCTAGAACAATACATTTGCTTGTGTTTGAATTTAAAGAGTTCTTATTTAATTTACCTCAAAAGAGAGGCCAACGGGCAGCGACGTGGCAATACGGCTGCAGCTGAATTAAATACCCATTATATACGATCGCGGGCATTCACGTGTGCATACGCTGTCGCGAGAACATTGGGTTCTGTTGATTCGTAACACTAGGGACTATTGAATCGGATAAATATTGCGGCTTCGGTAGTACAACGGTTAGCTTACCGGGCTATTACCCAAGTTCACGGGTTCAAACCCTATCGAAGCCGCGGAATTTTAAGGGCGAAAAATACTTTGTGTGTCTTCCTTCGGAGGGAAAATAAAAGCCGGCTGTCCAATGTTGTAGATTTACTACATGAAAAAATCCTCATGTCTGAATCTTCTTCATGAAGAATCTTCTGAACTACATTCAAATCTCCTGCTATGTCGCCCGAGTGATACTTCTTTCGTTGCTAGATGACGAAAGGAGCGTAGCGAAATTAGTGTGGTCAGGCGGAAAAGCAGGCCTGATGGCCCGAGCCTCGGCACGTAAAATACGGCAGCATTGAATGGAATTGAATTCACCGCTATGATTCATGCTAATTGCTGTGTGCCACGCCACGAATGTGCGCCGCCTCTCCTCTCGTCGTTGTGGCCACTTTTCGTCGTTGCTGAGCACTCGGCGGGCGCCCTGACCGGACTCCGTGTCCTCCGAAGCTTCTCCAGAAGGCAGAGGCTTATCGCTAGAGCCATATGACACGCGATCGGTGGTATAGATGACAGCAACAAAACCCTCACCGCGTAGCCGGCGACAATGATGCTAATCTTATAGCAAATGTTACAAACACTTGTGTTCTAATAATCTTTAATAACAAGCAATCTGTATTAAATAATACCTAAATATGTGAAGGTGACTCACGTGAACAATTTTGGTCTTGTTGATGCTCGGCTCTTGTGGAAAGTACAAGGACTCGTGGGCGAAGACCGTGAAGAGGGACGAGAGAGCGCGAATGCCCGCGATGCAGCCCAGCTCCTGCCTGCTATCGCTCGTCAGCCGCTGCCAGCCCACGCGTAGCGAGAAGGAGCGCAGCACCACTCTATACAACCCTACCATTCACAAATACACATATGCATATGTATTTCCATTCTGTTGCACGATTTTATGTATATATACATACGTTTATGTACACACACATAAAATCGTGATTTTATGTATGTATATATATATATATATATATATATATATATATATATATATACACATTACAGGGACAGGAACAGGGGGACGGGGGGACGGACGGTCAGGGGGAGGTCGGACGGACAGAGTGGTGGACTACGACCAGGCTGACAGGCTTACATTATATATATATATATATATATATATATATATATATATATATATATAATTGTAACTTAAACAAAAGTACATATTATTCAGTATTTTTAAATTTTCGCCCTTACTAAAGAAAGAAGTACGAAGAGTGAAAAGTTCCCCTAATATTAAAATGTCGGCTTCACACTCCAGGATCCGCGCCATCAGACATTGGGGAATAACAGTTTTGGAGAAAATTGGCTGAATGTTTTATGCGCTAGGGTTATGCACGAATGAACGGACGAACGAACTAACGAGACTTTTGGCGTCAATCGATTTTTCCGAAGGACGTCCAAAATGTGCATTCTGGCCACATCACATGTTAAAGGTTTTTTTCTAAATTTAGCAACTGGATTTATCCCCTTATTTGGTACCAGGGTCCTTTAATAAGAGTTTTCTGTCGAAAATTCGCCGTTTTTGGCGCAGCATTACGTAACTTTCTATTGCGTAAGAGGTATAAAGTAACTAGTGGTGCTAAATCAGCACGTACTTCCACGCATTTAGTAATAGTTATGTAATATTATTTATACCACAATTTCTCCCCGAATCAACAACTGTCATCATGTTTTGTAAAACTCATTACAAATTCTAGAACATTTCTTGCAAAAACGAAATATTTTGAAGCAAATATGAACACAAATTTGACAATTATAACAGCTTTTCATACAGGTACGAATCACAATCGATATTTCGTCAATCGATTTTTTGGTATGAAGGACGCACAGAACATGCATTCTGGCCACACCATGTGCTAGAGGATTTTTTTCCTAAATTTAGTATCTGGATTTATCCACTGTTTTGTTACCAGGACCCTTAAATAAGAGTTTTTCTGCCAAAAATTCGCCGTTTTTTCGCGCAGCTTTACAATACTTTCTCCCTACCGCGGTAGTGGTAGTGAAACAGTAAAAAACGCACGCCTTTACTGCACGTCAAATTACGCGAAAAATACTCAAAATTTTGAAAATTGTTCATAATAATATTTCTAAATCTATCTGTAAGGAACAGATTTTATTAAGGGAAAAGGTCGATCTTTAATATTTTAGTTGGAAGATGCCGAAAAAATTATGAATTTTTGCAATCAAAAAATCAGGATGTTCAACGAAAATGAGTCCTGAACCATTCTCTTAAACGTTCTTCACATTATTTTCTGCCGAAAATTCGCTGTATCTTTCTCACATTATTACAAAAGTTTCTGTCTCTTTAAGCAATAACGAGAAAGTAAAAATATACACGGACGGACCTGTAGACGGACGGACAGGTGGACGGACGGACAGGTAGACGGACGGACAGATGGATGCACGGACAGGTGGACGCACGGACAGGTGGACGGACGGACAGGTGGACAGACTTACAGGTGGACGGACTTACAGGTGGACGGACTTGCAGGTGGACGGACTTACAGGTGGACGGACTTACAGGTGGACGGACTTACAGGTGGACGGACTTACAGGTGGACGGACTTACAGGTGGACGGACTTACAGGTGGACGGACTTACAGGTGGACGGACTTACAGGTGGACGGACTTACAGGTGGACGGACTTACAGGTGGACGGACTTACAGGTAGACGCGTTGACAGGTGGACGGACGGACGGACAGGACAGGTAGAAGGACGGGTAGGTGGATGGACGGACAGATGGACGAACGGACAGGTGGACGGACGGATGAGCAGGGGGACGGCCGGACAGGTGGACGGAGGGACGGACGGACAGGGGGACGGGGGGACGGGGGGACGGACGGACAGGTGGACGGAGGGACGGACGGTCAGGGGGAGGTCGGACGGACAGAGTGGTGGACTATGGCCAGGCTGACAGCCGGGCGGGCTGACGCCCGGGCGGGCTGACGCCCGGGCGGGCTAATGGCCGGGCGAGCTGACGACCGGCCGGGCTGGCTGGCTGACGGACGGAGGGGCTGGCTGACGGACGGACGGGATGACGGACGGACAGGGTGACGGACGGACGGGGTGATGGACGGACGGGGGTGACGGACGGACGGGGTGACGGCCGGCCGTGCTGGCTGACGGACGGAGTGACGGACGGACGGACGGACGGGGTGACAGACGGACAGGCTGACGGCCGGACGCCTGGCCGGCTAGCCAGGCGGACGGGCTGACGGACGAGCTGACCTATTCTACATTAATATACGTATATGAGAATGTAATAATACATTACATTTATGAACGCAAAATCGAATATTTCCTCTATCCACGACGCGGCCCTCCCCAAGTTTAGCCTCCTTCTGTCACTCAGTTGCTGTCCCTTACCTCAAGTACAAAAAACAATTACCGTCTCCTTCGTGCGTCAATTACTTTTGAATGTAACTGCATTTTCTCTTTAAATTTTGCTTGAAATCGATCCCGCTCCCTTCCGTATTTAATTTTAATATTCTTTTAGTTATTTATTCTGTGTTTAATTATTTTCAAGATCCGTTCAGGTAATTTTAGCAACGTTACTTACATCAGGATATTCGCCTCCTGGTGTTCGGTTGTTTTTCGAAAATTGTCGTTCGGGAATTGTGGTTTCTTTTGATTTTCTGCTAGAAACTCAATGTTTGTATGAATGTTCACCACCTTAAAACCCCCTTCTTTATTTATTATTGCGGTCTGTCTATGTTCCCCAGTTCCGGCTCAATAAATAAATAAATAAATAAACACAATTCTTTTCGAATTTTGCATTTGATTATTCTCAACATGTCTTTTTCAGGTCTATTAAAATAAGTTGAAATATTGTTTTGTTAATAAACTATTTATTGATTTATTCTTTTATTTATTATTTTCAACAAAATGTAAGAAAGATAATTTCCTACTTAACTTATTCCTAATTAAAATCCTGTGTTAAACTGTTTTATATCTTCTATATTGCTTTACGTTTACTTTTGTATTAGTTTATGCAACACTGTTCCAAATGTTCAACATTTATGTAACTAATAATCTGTGGGAACATTCTTTTTGTGAAATTGTACACTTACTTAGCTCATCATCTGCTTCGTCTTCATTATAGCAGTCCCAGAGTGTTCCAATAGCTGAGAGCACAATGAAGACTCCAATGATCAATCTGAAAATATCACAGTATTTTTACAAATGGCTGCTTTTCTTAAGACTAATTTAGAGAAAAAACAACTTACAAAATTGCGTATTATTACATATTATTGTGTAAGAAAATAGCTGCAGAAATAGGAGTTGCTATACAAAATGACACGAAAAAATTTCAATAAAATATTTTCTTTCACTGACTTACGTTTTAGTTTCGAGGATCTAATTATTTTACTGAATCTCAAAAGAGCCGAAAAGAAACTCAGGTTTACAATGATTTGATATTAAAATTACAGGTTAAGTTTAAATGTTTTAGTTTAACATTGGTTGATCCTGAACTATTTTGACGTTGAACCCACGCAAATCTTCGTTCTTAAGGGATTTAAAACTCATTGATTTGGCATATCTCGTGCGTTTGGTAATGTCTATTAAATACGGGTGTCCCACCTGAAATCGGTACCCAATGGAAGGTGAAGTGCGGCGTGCGTGAAGGAGGAGTGAAGTGGTACTCTCTCGAAGGCGTAGTGCGGTGGGGGTGAAGGAGGAGCAGTGGTACCCAATGGAAGGAGTAGTGCGGCGTGCGTGAAGGAGGAGTGTAGTGGTACTCACTCGAAGGCGTAGTGCGGTGGGGGTGAAGGAGGAGTAGTGGTACTCAATGGAAGGTGAAGTGCGACGGGCGTGAAGGAGTGTAGTGATACTCACGCGTAGGCGTTGTGCGGTGGTGGTGAAGGAGGAGCAGTGGTACCCAATGGAAGGTGAAGTGCGGCGGGCGTGAAGGAGTGTAGTGGTACTCACGCGAAGGCGTTGTGCGGTGGTGGTGAAGGAGGAGCAGTGGTACCCAATGGAAGGTGAAGTGCGGTGTGCGTGAAGGAGGAGTGAAGTGGTACTCACGCGAAGGCGTAGTGCGGCGCGCGGAGGGGGCGCGCGGGGCCGGCGCGCGTGCGGCAGGCGAGCGGCGGGACGCGCACGTCGAGGCTGAGGCCGGTAGAGGGCAGCAGGCGCCGCGCCAGGCCGCGCAGCGCAGCCTCCACGTCGGCGGCCGAGCAGGCGGCGGGCACGCACACGCCCCATTCGCCGCGCGACAGCTCGGGCACGAACCCCGGCGACGCCACCACCACCCCGCCGCCCTGCGCAGGGGCATTCGCTTTGCTCAACTGGATGGCCGGAAAGAGAGAATCAATGGTTATGAGATGACTGTGAAGGCCAAAGCAGTTAAGTGATGTTTTACTCTTAAGTCTTCACAGCATTTTACAAATAAGCTCTCCTCGTGAATTAATATCTAAATGTGTGATGTGAATAATTTGGTAGTGATTCCCATCGACACAAAATTTGTGTATTTTCTTCGAATCTTTTAACGTCTCGCGACTACCCATGCGTAAAATTGCAGTCAAATAAAGCCACTTCTCGACTTTTAGTCTGCACGAAAATTCTTCTTGTTGTTCTTTCTTGCTGCACGAAAATTTGACTGATAAAGAATGTATATTTACTTTGTACGATCCCCTAATTGTACACATGTTTAAAAATATTTCAGGGTGAATAATTATTCCACATGTAAGAAAATAACTTTTTACTTTCAGTAAAAAATTGGGCTTCTCTTTGGATTGGAAAAGTGGATTTTCTGGAAATCTGAACCAGAAGACCATAAAGGTGGCAAGTTTATTCTTTTAAAAAGTTATCGAATTTCATTTAGCACATGGGATTCATAATTGTTGACACATCAGATCTACAGTCGATGAGATTGGTTAATAGTGATGTGTTACAATGATTTTCACTTATTACATGAAAGTCTATTCTACGTTAAATTACTACATATTATATTAAAATATGCTTGGAGACAGGTTGTTTTAGTTATAACCGTATACATTACTCACTCTATTGTTTATATTAATAACATTTTTGGTTTAATAAATTTATACTATTAAATCCCTTGTCCCCCATTGACAAGGCATGTGTCCCTTGACTTTTTGCATTTGGACACGCCCGTTTGCGTGGGAAGAAAATAACACGAGGACTCGAATAAAGGAGATGCCTTGAAATACGTAAGTGGCAGAGAAGGGAGACATCAGTGGGTGAGAAGGAAGAAGTCAATGGGCGAAAAGGAAGAAGTCGGTGTGTAGGAAGGAAGAAGTCGGTATGTGGGAAGGAAGAAGTCGGTGGGGGAAGGAAGAAGTCGGTGGGTGAGAATGAAAAGGACGTCGCCGAGAAGCAACCAGTCGGTTGGTGAGAAGGAACAAGTTGGTGAGCGAGGAGGAAGAAGGCGGTGGGTAAGAAGGAAGTAAGATAGGCCTGGGAGAGAAGCCAATCGAAGAAGGAAGAAGACGAAGACAAGAAGAAGACGGATACGGGGGAGGAAGTAGAGGCAGGGCAGGGAGAAGTCGAGGAAGGGGAGGAGGAGGAAAAAACGACGGAGAATGAGCAAAAGACGGAGAATACTGGGTAAAGGACGGAGAATGAATAAAAAAACGGAGGTGTAAGAAACGGAGAAGAGTGAGAAGTAATAAACGAAGATGAAGATGGCGGGATAGAAAGATGAAGATAATGGAGAAAAGAGAGATGACGGAGATGAAGGTGACAGAGAAGATGGTGGCGAAGAAGATGAAGGCGATGCAGGTAAAGAAGCATACGTTTTGCTTATCCTTATTTGTCAAGTACCATATGAGTATTCGGTTAAATGAAGACCTCTCATTTTAAAGACAGCTTATTTTGATAATTATGCCACTTTGTTGATGCCCTTTTATATTCTCGTCCTTTGCCTAAGTTCATCCGTGAGTCGTAATAGACCGTAAGCCACGTTTACTTCATAAATTTAGCCTTCTTAGTTGTGTTCCTTGGATTTTCAATGGTGTTTTTCCTTCTATCGTTAAATATCGTATTTTTCTTTCCATCAAAAATCACGAATGACTCTCCTCACGTCGTAATCAGAGATGTTTGTTCAGTTTTACGTTTTTTGTGACTAACACTTCTGTACTTCTGCGTTTAATTCTGGGACAAATCTTAAATATACCTAATTTTTAATGATAGACTATAGTTTGGAATAGCACGGGAGTTTAGAATGGAATTAAAATGGACTGATTTGAAAAGCCGGACAAATTTGATTATTTCAAAACTCAGATATATTAGTTTAATTAGTAACGGAAAGGACCAAACTCATAGGCTATAAGGGATTTAAGGGGTTGTAAGAAGAGAGTTTTGTTAATCATGATTGTAGAGAGAGGAAGCTAAAGGTAGAGATGTAGAATATTATATCTGTGGAAAACCGCCAAGAAGATGCATTGTGATGACATATCATGCGGTCTTTTTTGGCTTGATAATTCTTCATAACGCATTGTACGTAGTATTCCGGTAGCCCAGTTTTCATCTCACTGTTTTCTAAATACAGTTTTTGGAAATAATTTATTGCGAATTTTGTTAGCGCTAAATTACCACATCCATTTGTCGGTGGCGGAACTCGAGATGTCGGCGTCCAGCCATGGCAATGTCGAGGAGGCGAGCGACCGTTGCGCTGTCCGAATCCATGTGGAAGCCGGCAAGGCAGTACTTTCCGTGCAAGGTAATGTTCTGCACCTCCGCCTCCACCGCCACGCACTCGTCCATGTCTCCCAGAGCACGTAGATTGCCGCTTAGCAGTCCCGGGGGCACCTTGGCCGTCGCGTCCGCCACTGCGCACACATTCACACACTGCTTTACAGAATAACATAGCGGAGGGGGTTAGATGGAGGTGTGTACCTCCACCTCCATGCACCTGTCCATGCCTCCCATGTAAACGTTTTTTTGTAAACGGTTTATCAATGGTGGTCACTTTTGTTTCACGCCGTGCGCCATTTTTCGCGTTTGCAAACATTTACTTTAAATTACTCAGTTCTAGGTTGTTCTAATATTATAGAATGAAAAGGATTCGATTCAGTACACTCAGGCCTGCAAATCGAAATATTATTTACATCTCTTCATGTTTATATATGGAAAATATTTGCAACCAAATCTATGGAACGCGAATGAACGTAATTCGATTTTCAGAGAGTAATTTCTCCATGAAGGAAAAGAATCACAGCCTTAATTTTTTCTGTGTTTTTACACGTTGTATAGTTATTTTTGTAAAATATCATTGGTATTCTTGAAAATTACATCCTCTTGAAAATTGGATATTTGGATTTTTTCCAAATTTTGAACTCTGTAATATCTCTGTCGGGGGACCAGATGAAAATCTGGAAAGTGCACACATTCTAGACCGCTGTCATACCAAATTTCTGTAAAAAAGTCAACTTTTAGATTTAACTCGAAGCATTTTTTAAAACATTCAAAACTTACAAAAAACGCTTCTTTTCCACATTAAGGATACGTTGTGCCAAATAGTAATTACATTATTTTGAAGCTATTTTCACCTAAAATCTACATTGATTTAAAACAATTAATTATACTTTATTACTAATAAACATAAAAGTGGCCTAATATATAATTTTCAATATTACATATATTTTACTTTGAAACAAACTTACAACTTGACATCTACGTTTGTAATTGAAAATATGGTAATCTTTATTTTGTATATAATATCGTGCATATAATATCAATTACACTATATGACAGTACTGAGAGTCCAAGTGATTGTTTAAAATAATTACCATTGGCTGGTACAATTGCAGGAAGCCATGATGGCGTGGTTTTAGTTATATGAGATGCACCCATGTTACCAGCAAGAGTTCACTCACGAGAGCGTCGCTCGCTACTGCGGAAGTAGCAAGGGAGGCTGTATGAAATCAGAGAAGGTGGAGGGAGTTCCTGCCTGCAACCAAGACAGACTATGTTGTCCAACTTAAGAACTATTACAAATAATTATTCTACAATTACCGCATTAAGTGCGTGCACTGTATTGTAGAAAATACATGATAAATTTAATTATAATAAATTATAATAGATTAGCTTAGCTTGCAACAACAACTAATACAGGAAAGTCTGTGCCATTCTGCAGCACCACCAGTTTAAAAACTGATTTTATTTAAACATATTTTACTCGAAAACTAATTAAATGTGAAAATTGTGTTAATTGTGAAAACCGGTCCTATGTCACCTTAATGGGTATATTTTACTCTTCTCTTACAAGAAATTTAAAGAAACATTTTGGAGCCGTTTTTGAGAAAATTTTGAAAATGTTCGGGGGCTTGATGTGAAGTACCCTCAAATTTTAAAGAACGTATTTCAAAATCGCAGCGTTTTTAGTGGAACCAGATCGACCGAGGAATATCCGTTTTGGAAGGAATCGTATTTATGGTTTAGGCGGTAGCGTTGTTCACAGACTGACGGACAGACGGACATGTTTAGATATCATGTGTAGAAATGGGTTTAGGCCCCGCCCCTGAGCTTTCGCTCTTACCGGGTCATTGTTCCATGTTATTGTTGTGCACAGTAATTATATTTTCTGTATGTATGTGTAGGCCGTGAATTATGCTTGTTCTTTGTCTGTGTTGCAGCATTTATGTTGTAAGTGCATCACCTTTTGGTCACCTACCTCGATGACGGCAGTAGGGAACGTCATAAGGACCCTTTAGGTTTCGTCGCCGAATGCAGGCTAACGTCCGTCGCCACGGGAAGGCCGGTGGTTCCCTCGTATCTACTTGCTCTTATAGCCGCAACTCTACTTGGTTCTGATGCCTATAGCCGCTCCAGGTGGCTTTGAAGTTTTGTACGCATGTGAATATTGAAGACAGACGGACGGACGTTTTGAAAAGAACAATTTTTCGGTATCAGGAGACCCTAAAACGTGTATTTTCGTTAAAATCTCGAAATCAATTTTTCGCAGCATTACATAACCTTCCCTATACTATGTGTATACGTACGTATACGGGAATGTAAAGATTTCTATCACAAAGGAGAAACGTGTGACCTCTGACAGGAAAATAATGTTTAATTTTCTATTTTTGATAATGAATGAGTTTTGTTCTGTTCAGCACGGTTATCAGAAAATAAGTGAAGTTCATCATACTGTGCTGGAACACGGATCAAAATAATGGAGGAGAAAAGAACATACCTCATCAGGACCTTTCCTTGCCTGGCGATCATGGTGGATGTAAATCACAGAATTGTTTTTCTTTATATTGTGAATGCAATATATGTTGACTCTTAACGGTCTCAGATAAAATAGTTCTTGGACAGACATTTGTGGCAAGGCTAAGTTCTACATATAACCAATGGCAACAGATAATACATTTTTGTTATTCCAAGATTTGAATGAGACTGGTGTTTTTGTAGAGCATTTTTCTGCCAATTATAAAACCAATTATAATATTGCTTCTCTTCTTTGCACGTTACTGCTGCTGGCCTTTTTTGCCGCATTATTAAAATGAGGTGATTTGTTTTATCATTCATTCTTCACAGACACCACAAACCATAGACTGAAGTGGCTGTCCAAACCATAGACTGAAATTTTCTTTGAAATATTTTTAATAGAAACTGTAGCTAACTTTAATACCAGGATATTTGTTATTGAACATATTGTACATTATTTTAATATTCAAATCAGAACAAAGATACTATATTTGCTTCCCACTATAATGACTATTTTTTTACTGGAATGGACTATATGATCATGAACTTTAATTTTACTGTCAGATGAAAGAGAGGATCTTGTATGCATGCCACGTGTATCTACTGGGCTTGTTACTGCTTGTTTAACTGCTCTATTAATCTTTTAATTCTCTTCACATCTACTGACAATATCGCAAGAAATGCTGATAGACATTTTTCAAATCGTTGTGCTGCAACCATTAAGTGATATCTGAATATACACTCCCTTCCTTTCTTCTCTTCTACATTTCTTGGTCTCCTTCTATTTGCACATTCAACATCAATCACATTGTGCTGACTATCAGACTGCTGCCAATCAGACTAAATATATTGTTCATTTTTACTTCAGTAGCTGTTGTAAAACTGCGTGAAGTTTGTCAGTCTGTTCTCTTCTGATATTCGTGAGAAACAGTTCTTCCGAAAGTTGCAATCAGTACCTAAGTATCTAGATCTCACTATTTCCCAGCATGATTTTCTTGTTTTTTTCCCATAAGCTTAGCTTTCTTAATTACATTACATTTATAATTACCTGGGTTTCCACGTCTCTTATATTTGTTCCTAACACTATCTTATTCAGCATCTCTTTCAGAAACTGAATCCATGGTAAATTGTACTAGGATACAGCGTAACGTTACTTTTAACATCACACCTTAAACAATGACTAAACCACATTGCCATTTCAGCTGTAAAATTGACTTTAAAATTATGAACGATTTGTTTAAAAAAATCTAAATATTCACGTAAAATACAACCCGCAACGCACGTGAGATTTTAAATCTATATCTTTAAATAACTCCTAAACAAAGCGTTATAGTGCCTTAAAAACCAAAATTCTGAGGGCATGGCCTGAAAGACACGTTCCTCTCACCGTAATATACAGGTTGACATCTTCTTGATCATTCTTTTACATTTTTGCTGGTTCGACGCTTGTCGATTCTACCTCACCTGTTCTGAGCCTGTTGAACCTGCAACTATGTACGAAAGTACTAATTACTTGATATTCTATGCGATTGAATTACACGGGTGTACATCTCTGCTCGGTAATAAAGTTAAATAAGAATAGTTTGTGTTGAGTGTGTATTATGGGTGTATTAAGGATTATATTCTATTACGAGTGTATTATAATGTTATCAATTACAAGGTGACATGTAGAACAAGTGACGGATGATAAGAGGAGCTTGAAGAGAAATATACACTC
Organism: Acheta domesticus; assembly: GCA_031308135.1. Taxonomy (NCBI): domain Eukaryota; kingdom Metazoa; phylum Arthropoda; class Insecta; order Orthoptera; family Gryllidae; genus Acheta; species Acheta domesticus. The sequence goes on from JAHLJT010002406.1 coordinate 68,038,996, forward strand.
ATCGTCATAAAAAAAGCTGCACCCAGAAGGACGAGGCGGATTGCAATCATTGTTGGCAGGCAGGTAGAGGGTACCACGAATATGAAATGATTACAATTTCACGTTTGTAGGACCAATATTTACTGCGCTACACGCCCACAGACTATGAATGTTAGTTTGGCGTGAGATCGCCATGTTGGCAAACACGCGTCGAGACGTCGTGGCATGGAGTTGTACAGGTCTCTAATGGAGTCCTGTGCTAGTCCATGCCAAGTAGCCTGCACCTAAGCGCGCGGTTCTTACAGTTTGTTTGGTGGGGGCGGGGTCCTGTTCGCACGCTCCATACCACCTCCAACATTCTCGATCGGGGAAAGGCCTGGCAATGCGGCTGGTCATGGTAGAGTATCCATAGCAGCAAGGCATGCTCCGGACATGGCTGTGGTATGCGGACATGCGTTTTCCTGTTGAAATAGGGCGTAGGCGTTCACGAACGGCAGGGCCACCGGTTGAAGGATCTCCTGAACGTATACCGTACGGCTGTCACGCTGCCCCAGAGGAACACTAACGGTGAACGGGCACCATAGGATATCGCCCCACACCATCACACGAGGCTCGCGGGGCGTGTGATGGGATTAATAGTCATTTCAGAATTTCTAGTCGGCTGGAGTGAATAGTTTAAAAAAATGGGTAGAAGGTGTTTTATAAAACACTGTGATAGCAATATTGAA
>JAHLJT010002406.1:68039802-68208175 GCA_031308135.1 Acheta domesticus
AAATGTTATTCGCAGGACACAACTTCATTTCGTGTTCCGAAGCGAGAAGATTTACGACAGAAATGGGTTGAAATTGTTCCCCAGAAGAAACGAAAATTGAGACAAGACGATTATGTTTGCGAAAAACATTTCAAAAGTAAAGAGATAATTATTATGCAAAATGCTGAAAGTAACATTTAAAGAATTTATCATATCATGTTTAATGAGTTAATGTTATAATAATTAATGATGTTAATAATAATGTTAATGATGTAAAATAATGTAAATAATTTGTAAAATTATACACAATCAATATTGAGAAATGTACAAAGAAAAGTGAACTTTTTAATATCAATTAGAAAAAACATTCAAAATTGCCCGAGAGTTAAAATGTATAATCAAAGAATATAATTGAATATTTTGTAATACTAAATTATTTCAAAGTTTTCAGAATTCACATGCAAAAAAAAACCTTAAACCGGAATCTGTTCCTAGCAAATTTCCTAGTAATCTGTTTATTATTTTTTCTCTAGAATAACATCACCTCCTGCTTTAAAATACAAATCCTCATACTGTGGTACATTAAAAAATAACACCTCCGACAAATATAATACGTCATAAAAGACTTTAACACATTTACATTACGGATTCTACGATTATAACAAAAATGCTACACTGTGGAAACCATACTCTCGGGTGGAAGCCACTAAATCGCGAGACGCCATCATGAATGCCCAACTCGATCGTGCGCAGCGTACGGATAAGTGAGGAACTAGCCTCAAACTGGCTTCAAAAATTTTCCCCAAAAAGCGGCTAGATAACACACCTATATATCTTACACCGTGTCTCGCGTGTAGTCATGTTCATAATGCTCATGCAATAAATTGATTATTTGAAATAATTTCTATTTTCAATACTTACTTCCAAATACTTAGACTTGAGAGCTAACAACAACTTCATGAAAAAAAGAAGTTTGTAGGTAAATGTTAAAAAAATGTTTATTTTGATCATATATAATAATTGATTTTTCAAGGAAGAAATTCCGTGATTTTGGCTTGCTCGAAAAATCGGGCAGAAAATGCAATTTTCTGCAAAATGATGCAAACCATTTCTATTCTCGAAGTAAAATACGATATTTAACTTTAATTTAGAGTTTAAAAATACCATCATTTACAGCATTTGAGCAAAAAATGAGACCTGAGACGATTTTTTTAAAAATGACCGAAAGTACCCGGTACAGTTTTTCACGAATTTTCTGGAAAACTAACAATCTGTTTGAAAAACGGATTGCACCAGTGAACTCGGCATGCGATTCTGGGCTTGGGTATTGATTTTCAGCGAATTCGAAATTCCGTCCGAAATCGACAATTTTCGTCGATTGGATCATGGATCGACGAAATTTTGCGTTTTTGGCTTGCACGAAAGATGAGGCAGAAAATGCTGTTTTCTGCAAAATTATGCAAACCATTTCTATTCAGGAAGTAAAATACGATGTTTAACTTTAATATAGAGTTGAAAAAATTCCATCATTTATCGCTTTTGGGCGAGAAATGAGCCCTGAGACGAACTATTAAAAAAATGACCAAAAGTGGCCCGTTGAGTTTTTCGCGAATTTCTGAAAACTAACAATCTGTTTGAGAAACGGATTGCACCAGTGAACTCGCCATGCGATTCCGGGCTGGGGTATTGATTTCAGCGAATTCGAAATTCCGTCCGAAATCGACAATATTCGTCGATCGACGAAATATTTCGTTTTTGTCTTGCACGAAAGATAGGGCAGAAAATGCTGTTTTCTGCAAAATTATGCAAACCATTTCTATTCAGGAAGTAAAATACGATATTTAACTTTAATATAGAGTTGAATAACTCCATCATTTACCACATTTGGGCGAGAAATGAGCCCTGAGACGAATTTTTAAAAAATGACCAAAAGTGGCCCGTTGAGTTTTTCGCGAATTTCTGGAAAACTAACAATTTTTTAGAGAAACGAATTGCACCAGTGAACACGCGATGCGATTCCGGGCTGGGGTATTGATTTTCAGCGAATTCGAAATTCCGTCCGAAATCGACAATTTTCGTCGATTGGATCATGGATCGACGAAATTTTGCGTTTTTGGCTTGCACGAAAGATGAGGCAGAAAATGCTGTTTTCTGCAAAATTATGCAAACCATTTCTATTCAGGAAGTAAAATACGATGTTTAACTTTAATATAGAGTTGAAAAATTCCATCATTTACCGCATTTGGGCGAGAAATGAGCCCTCAGACGAATTTTTAAACAAATGACCAAAAGTGGCCCGTTGAGTTTTTCGCGAATTTCTGGAAAACTAACAATCTGTTTAGAGAAACGGATTGCACCAGTAAACTCGCCATGCGATTCCGGGCTGGGGTATTGATATTCAGCGAATTCGAAATTCCGTCCGAAATCGACAATTTTCGGTCGATCGACGAAATTTTGCGTTTTTGGCTTGCACGAAAGATGGGGCACAAAATGCTGTTTTCTGCAAAATTATGCCAAACCATTTCTATTCAGGAAGTAAAATACGATATTTAACTTTAATATAGAGTTGAAAAATTCCATCATTTACCGCATTTGGGCGAGAAATGAGCCTGAGAGGAATTTTAAAAAAATTACCAAAAGTGGCCCGTTGAGTTTTTCGGCGAATTCCTGGAAAATTAACAATCTGTTTGAGAAACGGATTGCACCAGTGAACTCGCCATGCGATTCCGGGCTGGGGTATTGATTTTCAGCGAATTCGAAATTCCGTCCGAAATCGACAATATTCGTCGATCGACGAAATATTTGCGTTTTTGGCTTGCATCGAAAGATGGGGCAGAAAATGCTGTTTTCTGCAAAATTATGCAAACCATTTCTATTCAGGAAGTAAAATACGATATTTAACTTTAATATAGAGTTGAACATTCCATCATTTACCAGCATTTGGGCGAGAAATGAGCCCTGAGACGAATTTTTAAAAAAATGACCAAAAGTGGCCCGTTGAGTTTTTTCGCGAATTTCTGGAAAACTAACAATCTGTTTGAGAAACGGATTGCACCAGTGAACTCGGCATGCGATTCCGGGCTGGGGTATTGATTTTCAGCGAATTCGAAATTCTGTCCGAAATCGCACAATTTTCGTCGATCGACGAAATTTTGCGTTTTTGGCTTGTACGAAAGATGGGGCAGAAAATGCTGTTTTCTGCAAAACTATGCAAACCATTTCTATTCAGGAAGTAAAATACGATATTTAACTTTAATATAGAGTTGAAAAATTCCAATCATTTACCGCATTTGGGCGAGAAATGAGCCCTGAGACGAATTTTTAAAAAAATGACCAAAAGTGGCCCGTTGAGATTTTCGCGAATTTCTGGAAAACTAACAATCTGTTTGAGAAACGGATTGCACCAGTGAACTCGCCATGCGATTCCGGGCTGGGGTATTGATTTTCAGCGAATTCGAAATTCCGTCCGAAATCGACTATTTCGTCGATCAGATCGAAATTTGCGTTTTGGCTTGCACGAAAGATGGGCAGAAAATGCTGTTTTCTGCAAAATTATGCAAACCATTTCTATTCAGGAAGTAAAATACGATATTTAACTTTAATATAGAGTTGAAAAATTCCATCATTTACCGCATTTGGGCGAGAAATAGCCCTGAGACGAATTTTAAAAAATGACCAAAAGTGGCCCGTTGAGTTTTTCGCGAATTTCTGGAAAACTAACAATCTGTTTGAGAAACGGATTGCACCAGTGAACTCGCCATGCGATTCCGGGCTGGGGTATTGATATTCAGCGAATTCGAAATTCCGTCCGAAATCGACAATTTTCGTCGATCGACGAAATTTTGCGTTTTTGGCTTGCACGAATATGGGGCAGCAAAATGCTGTTTTCTGCAAAATTATGCAAACCATTTCTATTCAGGAAGTAAAATACGATATTTAACTTTAATATAGAGTTGAAAAAATTCCATCATTTACCGCATTTGGGCGAGAAATGAGCCTTGAGAGGAATATTTTAAAAAAATTACCAAAAGTGGCCCGATGAGTTTTTGGCGAATTCCTGGAAAATTAACAATCTGTTTGAGAAAAGGATTGCACCAGTGAACTCGCCATGCGATTCCGGGCTGGGGTATTGATTTTCAGCGAATTCGAAATTCCGTCCGAAATCGACAATTTTCGTCGATCGACGAAATTTTGCGTTTTGGCTTGCATCGAAAGATGGGGCAGAAAATGCTGTTTTCCTGCAAAATTATGCAACACCATTTCTATTCAGGAAGTAAAATACGATATTTAACTTTAATATAGAGTTGAAAATTCCATCATTTACCGCATTTGGGCGAGAAATGAGCCCTGAGACGAATTATTAAAAAAATGTACCAAAAGTGGCCCGTTGAGTTTTTCGCGAATTTCTGGAAAACTAACAATCTGTTTGAGAAACGGATTGCACCAGTGAACTCGCCATGCGATTCCGGGCTGGGGTATTGATTTTCAGCGAATTCGAAATTCCGTCCGAAATCGACAATTTTCGTCGATCGACGAAATTTTGCGTTTTTGGCTTGCACGAAAGATGGGGCAGAAAATGCTGTTTTCTGCAAAATTATGCAAACCATTTCTATTCAGGAAGTAAAATACGATATTTAACTTTAATATAGAGTTGAAAAATTCCATCATTTACCGCATTTGGGCGAGAAATGAGCCCTGAGACGAATTTTTAAAAAAAATGACCAAAAGTGGCCCGTTGAGTTTTTCGCGAATTTCTGGAAAACTAACAATCTGTTTGAGAAACGGATTGCACCAGTGAACTCGCCATGCGATTCCGGGCTGGGGTATTGATTTTCAGCGAATTCGAAATTCCGTCCGAAATCGACAATTTTCGTCGATCGACGAAATTTTGCGTTTTCGGCTTGCACGAAAGATGGGGCAGAAATTGCTGTTTTCTGCAAAATTATGCAAACCATTTCTATTCAGGAAGTAAAATACGATATTTAACTTTAATATAGAGTTGAAAAATTCCATCATTTACCGCATTTGGGCGAGAAATGAGCCCTGAGACGAATTTAAAAAAAATGACCAAAAGTGGCCCGTTGAGTTTTTCGCGAATTTCTGGAAAACTAACAATCTGTTTGAGAAACGGATTGCACCAGTGAACTCGCCATGCGATTCCGGGCTGTGGTATTGATTTTCAGCGAATTTGAAATTCCGTCCGAAATCGACACTTTTCGTCGATCGACGAAATTTTGCGTTTTCGGCTTGCACGAAAGATGGGGCAGAAATTGCTGTTTTCTGCAAAATTATGCAAACCATTTCTATTCAGGAAGTAAAATACGATATTTAACTTTAATATAGAGTTGAAAAATTCCATCATTTGCCGCATTTGGGCGAGAAATGAGCCCTGAGACGAATTTTAAAAAAATGATTAAAAGTGGCCCGTTGAGTTTTTCGCGAATTTCTGGAAAACTAACAATCTGTTTGAGAAACGGATTGCACCAGTGAACTCGCCATGCGATTCCGGGCTGTGGTATTGATTTTCAGCGAATTTGAAATTCCGTCCGAAATCGACAATTTTCGTCGATCGACGAAATTTTGCGTTTTTGGCTTGCACGAAAGATGGGGCAGAAATTGCTGTTTTCTGCAAAATTATGCAAACCATTTCTATTCAGGAAGATAAAATACGATATTTAACTTTAATATAGAGTTGAAAAATTCCATCATTTACCGCATTTGGGCGAGAAATGAGCCCTGAGACGAATTTTTTAAAAAAATGACCAAAAGTGGCCCGTTTAGTTTTTCGCGAATTTCTGGAAAAACTAACAATCTGTTTGAGAAACGGATTGCACCAGTAAACTCGCCATGCGATTCCGGGCTGGGGTATTGATTTTCAGCGAATTCGAAATTCCGTCCGAAATCGACAATTTTCGTCGATTCGACGAAATTTTGCGTTTTTGGCTTGCACGATAGATGGGGCAGAAAATGCTGTGTTCTGCAAGATTATGCAAACCATTTCTATTCAGGAAGTAAAATACGATATTTAACTTTAATATAGAGTTGAAAAATTCCATCATTTACCCGCATTTGGGCGAGAAATGAGCCCCTGAGACGAATATTTAAAAAATGACCAAAAGTGGCCCGATCAGTTTTTTGCGAATTTCTGGAAAATTAACAATCTGTTTGAGAAACGGATTGCACAGTGAACTCGCCATGCGATTCCGGGCTGGGTATTGATTTTCAGGGAATTCGAAATTTCCGTCCGAAATCGACAAATTTCGTCGATCGACGAAATTTTGCGTTTTTGGCTTGCACGAAAGATGGGGCAGAAAATGCTGTTTTCTGCAAAATTATGCAAACCATTTCTATTCAGGAAGTAAAATACGATATTTAACTTTAATATAGGTTGAAAAATTCCATCATTTACCGCATTTGGGCGAGAAATGAGCTCCTGAGACGAATATTTTAAAAAAATGACCAAAAGTGGCCCGTTGAGTTTTTTCGCGAATTTCTGGAAAATTAACAATCTCTTTGAGAAACGGATTGCACCAGTGAACTCGCCATGCGATTCCGGGCTGGAGTATTGATTTTCAGCGAATTCGAAATTCCGTCCAGAAATCGACGATATTCGTCGATCGATCGAAATTTTGCGTTTTAGCTTGCACGAAAGATCGGGCAGAAAATGCTGTTTTCTGCAAAATTATGCAAACCATTCTATTCAGGAAGTAAAATACGATATTTAACTTTAATATAGAGTTGAAAAATTCCATCATTTACCGCATTTGGGCGAGAAATGAGCCCTGAGACGAATTTTAAAAAAAATGACCAAAAGTGGCCCGTTGAGTTTTTCGCGAATTTCTGGAAAAACTAACAATCTGTTTGAGAAACGGATTGCACCAGTGAACTCGCCATGCGATTCCGGGCTGTGGTATTGATTTTCAGCGAATTCGAAATTCCGTCCGAAATCGACACTTTTCGTCGATCGACGAAATTTTGCATTTTCGGCTTGCACGAAAGATGGGGCAGAAAATGCTGTTTTCTGCAAAATTATGCAAACCATTTCTATTCAGGAAGTAAAATACGATATTTAACTTTAATATAGAGTTGAAAAATTCCATCATTTAGCCGCATTTGGGCGAGAAATGAGCCCTGAGACGAATTTTTAAAAAAATGACCTAAAAGTGGCCCGTTGAGTTTTTCGCGAAATTCTGGAAAACTTAACAATCTGTTTTAGAAACGGATTGCACCAGTGAACTCGCCATGCGATTCCGGGCTGTGGTATTGATTTTCAGCGAATTCGAAATTCCGTCCGAAATCGACAATTTTCGTCGATCGACGAAATTTTGCGTTTTTGGCTTGCACGAAAGATGGGGCAGAAATTGCTGTTTTCTGCAAAATTATGCAAACCATTTCTATTGAGGAAGATAAAATACGATATTTAACTTTAATATAGAGTTGTAAAAATTCCATCATTTGCCGCATTTGGGCGAGAAATGAGCCCTGAGGACGAATTTTTTAAAAAATGACCAAAAGTGTCCCGTTTAGTTTTTCGCGAATTTCTGGAAAACTAACAATCTGTTTGAGAAACGGATTGCACCAGTAAACTCGCCATGCGATTCCGGGCTGGGGTATTGATTTTCAGCGAATTCGAATGTCCGTCCGAAATCGACAATTTTCGTCGATTCGACGAAATTTTGCGTTTTTGGCTTGCACGATAGATGGGGCAGAAAATGCTGTGTTCTGCAAGATTATGCAAACCATTTCTATTCAGGAAGTAAAATACGATATTTAACTTTAATATAGAGTTGAAAAATTCCATCATTTACCGCATTTGGGCGAGAAATGAGCCCTGAGACGAATTTTAAAAAAATGACCAAAAGTGGCCCGTATCAGTTTTTTCGCGAATTTCTGGAAAATTAACAATCTGTTTGAGAAACGGATTGCACCAGTGAACTCGCCATGCGATTCCGGGCTGGGGTATTGATTTTCAGCGAATTCGAAATTCCGTCCGAAATCGACAAATTTCGTCGATCGACGAAATTTTGCGTTTTTGGCTTGCACGAAAGATGGGGCAGAAAATGCTGTTTTCTGCAAAATTATGCAAACCATTTCTATTCAGGAAGTAAAATACGATATTTAACTTTAATATAGAGTTGAAAAATTCCATCATTTACCGCATTTGGGCGAGAAATGAGCCCTGAGACGAATTTTTAAAAAAATGACCAAAAGTGGCCCGTTTAGTTTTTCGCGAATTTCTGGAAAACTAACAATCTGTTTGAGAAACGGATTGCACCAGTGAACTCGCCATGCGATTCCGGGCTGGGGTATTGATTTTCAGCGAATTCGAAATTCCGTCCGAAATCGACAATTTTCGTCGATCGACGAAATTTTGCGTTTTTCGGCTTGCACGAAAGATGGGGCAGAAATTGCTTGTTTTCTGAGAAATTATGCAAACCATTTCTATTCAGGAAGTAAAATACGATACTTAACTTTAATATAGAGTTGAAAAATTCCATCATTTACCGCATTTGGGCGAGAAATAAGCCCTGAGACGAATTTTAAAAAAAATGACCAAAAGTGGCCCGTTGAGTTTTTCGCGAATTTCTGGAAAACTAACAATCTGTTTGAGAAACGGATTGCACCAGTGAACTCGCCATGCGATTCCGGGCTGTGGTATTGATTTTCAGCGAATTCGAAATTCCGTCCGAAATCGACACTTTTCGTCGATCGGCGAAATTTTGCGTTTTCGGCTTGCACGAAAGATGGGGCAGTAAATTGCTGTTTTCTGCAAAATTATGCAAACCATTTCTATTCAGGAAGTAAAATACGATATTTAACTTTAATATAGAGTTGAAAAATTCCATCATTTGCCGCATTTGGGCGAGAAATGAGCCCTGAGACAAATTTAAAAAAAATGACCAAATATGGCCCGTTGAGTTTTTCGCGAATTTCTGGAAAACTAACAATCTGTTTGAGAAACGGATTGCACCAGTGAACTCGCCATGCGATTCCGGGCTGTGGTATTGATTTTCAGCGAATTCGAAATTCCGTCCGATATCGACACTTTTCGTCGATCGACGAAATTTTGCGTTTTCGGCTTGCACGAAAGATGGGGCAGAAATTGCTGTTTTCTGCAAAATTATGCAAACCATTTCTATTCAGGAAGTAAAATACGATATTTAACTTTAATATAGAGTTGTAAAAATTCCATCATTTGACCGCATTTGGGCGAGAAATGAGCCCTGAGACGAATTTTTAAAAAAATGACTAAAAGTGGCCCGTTGAGTTTTTCGCGAATTTCTGGAAAACTAACAATCTGTTTGAGAAACGGATTGCACCAGTGAAACTCGCCATGCGATTCCGGGCTGGGTATTGATTTTCAGCGAATTCGAAATTCCGTCCGAAATCGACAATTTTCGTCGATCGACGAAATTTTGCGTTTTGGCTTGCACGAAATGATGGGACAGAAAATGCTGTTTTCTGCAAAATTATGCAAACCATTTCTATTCAGGAAGTAAAATACGATATTTAACTTTAATATAGAGTTGAAAAATTCCATCATTTACCGCATTTGGGCGAGAAATGAGCCCTTGAGACGAATTTTTAAAAAATGACCAAAAGTGGCCCGTTGAGTTTTTCGCGAATTTCTGGAAAACTAACAATCTGTTTGAGAAACGGATTGCACCAGTGAACTCGCCATGCGATTCCGGGCTGGGGTATTGATTTTCAGCGAATTCGAAATTCCGTCCGAAATCGACAATTTTCGTCGATCGACGAAATTTTGCGTTTTTGGCTTGCACGAAAGATGGGCCAGAAAATGCTGTTTTCTGCAAAATTATGCAAACCATTTCTATTCAGGAAGTAAAATACGATATTTAACTTTAATATAGAGTTGAAAAATTCCATCATTTACCGCATTTGGGCGAGAAATGAGCCCTGAGACGAATTTTTAAAAAAATGACCAAAAGTGGCCCGTTGAGTTTTTTCGCGAATTTCTGGAAAACTAACAATCTGTTTGAGAAACGGATTGCACCAGTGAACTCGCCATGCGATTCCGGGCTGGGGTATTGATTTTCAGCGAATTCGAAATTCCGTCCGAAATCGACAATTTTTCGTCGATCGACGAAATTTTGCGTTTTTGGCTTGCACGAAAGATGGGGCAGAAAATGCTGTTTTCTGCAAAATTATGCAAACCATTTCTATTCAGGAAGTAAAATACGATATTTAACTTTAATATAGAGTTGAAAAATTCCATCATTTACCGCATTTGGGCGAGAAATGAGCCCTGAGACGAATTTTTAAAAAAATGACCAAAAGTGGCCCGTTGAGTTTTTCGCGAATTTCTGGAAAACTAACAATCTGTTTGAGAAACGGATTGCACCAGTGAACTCGCCATGCGATTCCGGGCTGGGGTATTGATTTTCAGCGAATTCGAAATTCCGTCCGAAATCCAAGATTTTCGTCGATCGACGAAATTTTGCGTTTTTGGCTTGCACGAAAGATGGGGCAGAAAATGCTGTTTTCTGCAAAATTATGCAAACCATTTCTATTCAGGAAGTAAAATACGATATTTAACTTTAATATAGAGTTGAAAAATTCCATCATTTACCGCATTTGGGCGAGAAATGAGCCCTGAGACGAATTTTTAAAAAATGACCAAAAGTGGCCCGTTGAGTTTTTCGCGAATTTCTGGAAAACTAACAATCTGTTTGAGAAACGGATTGCACCAGTGAACTCGCCATGCGATTCCGGGCTGGGGTATTGATTTTCAGCGAATTCGAAATTCCGTCCGAAATCCACAATTTTCGTCGATCGACGAAATTTTGCGTTTTTGGCTTGCACGAAAGATGGGGCAGAAAATGCTGTTTTCTGCAAAATTATGCAAACCATTTCTATTCAGGAAGTAAAATACGATATTTAACTTTAATATAGAGTTGAAAAATTCCATCATTTACCGCATTTGGGCGAGAAATGAGCCCTGAGACGAATTTTTAAAAAAATGACCAAAAGTGGCCCGTTGAGTATTTCGCGAATTTCTGGAAAACTAACAATCTGTTTGAGAAACGGATTGCACCAGTGAACTCGCCATGCGATTCCGGGCTGGGGTATTGATTTTCAGCGAATTCGAAATTCCGTCCGAAATCCACAATTTTCGTCGATCGACGAAATTTTGCGTTTTTGGCTTGCACGAAAGATGGGGCAGAAAATGCTAGTTTCTGCAAAATTATGCAAACCATTTCTATTCAGGAAATAAATACGATATTTAACTTTAATATAGAGTTGAAAAATTCCATCATTTACCGCATTTGGGCGAGAAATGAGCCCTGAGACGAATTTTAAAAAAAATGACCAAAAGTGGCCCGTTGAGTTTTTCGCGAATTTCTGGAAAACTAACAATCTGTTTGAGAAACGGATTGCACCAGTGAACTCGCCATGCTATTCCGGGCTGGGGTATTGATTTTCAGCGAATTCGAAATTCCGTCCGAAATCGACAATTTTCGTCGATCGACGCTCTGAGTCACAGTCGTCTGACATTCGCCTGAGAACCGTTTGACATTCGCTGACATCCGTATGACATTGCAATACATGCCTTCCCTCCCGGCTAAATCTTACCCGTACTACTGTTGCTCATGGAGGGCCACCTCCGACTAAAATTTGTATTGTAAGTGCAAGGTGGTTGTTTTGAGATTGCTTGTGCCTTGGAGAGATGGTTTGTGGGAAGGCAGTGTGCACAACATAACTTTTTATTGTGTTCGATCATTTTTGATTGGAATGTGGCTTTAGTGTGCTGAAAGTGTTTATGGTGTCTTTTTCTTGGGCTTTTTTTTTGTTTTTTAGTTTGCTATCGTTACTTTTCGATTATTTTGGTTTGTATTCTTTTATTTTAATAGTGGTATTAGGGAATGAAAAATCACTGACCTTTTGTTTGAAAATGCTACACATTATGTTTTTGTGTGAGATGAATTTTTTTTATGTGCTACTACAATTTATTTTGAAAAATTCTGAGTATTTTGGCCTAATTTGCAAATGTTAATGTCAACTCAGCCTTTACGAATTTGCAAATTTTTATCGCATCTTTTAATGTTTAATTCTTGTCGGCAATTTATAGTGTAATTTTTATTGTTCCTGTATGTTTATCACACAAACCGTATAAACATACGTTTTGTGTAATACATTTCTTAACCTATGATTTTGATATAATGCTAGTTCTGGTTGTAAAATGCCTAATGAAAGATTCTCATGTATCTATTGGACTTTTGGACGCTTGATAACCTTAAATGATCTTAGTGGGCCAACTCTAGTTTTGTACTTTTTAAAAATTTTAATACTTTTTATTTAAGAGTTCTGTTTACATATACATTTTTTTAAAGTCGCACTATATTTTTTTGAATAAATATAAGTTCCTTGATGTGTCATATTTTGAAATAAACAGAGCTGATCACAGAGCCAGTAGGAACATCAAATAGATTTTTATTGTAAATTTTCATTGTTTACAAGACATGGACGGATTGATTAATTTGTGTGTGCAAATGACTTACAAGAGTAGGAAATATTAGTGTTTCTTAAAATTTCTGTAATGAAATGGAAGAGTTTCTCTATGCTGTCATGCTTGATGGCATAATTTTATTTTTTTTCCATTACAAGCATTTCCACTTGTGTGCCTAAAAGTGAGAGCATGTTAATTACCCAATTCTGGGGGCCAGGGGTTTTTAAGAGGTCTTCCCCTTGTGCTGCTTTTTGGGTGTGGAGATGGATGAACGTTAAGTACTCAGTACAAAATAGTTGAGGCTTACCTTGTAATTTTGACAGAATGTTTGAAAGAAGGAAATGTACCAAATGTTGTGAATCAAACTAAAAAGTGTAAGATTAAATTTAACTCATTGAAAATATGTAAGTCTAGTGAAAGGTATATAACAAATAGGAGGAAAAAATACTTAATTTAAGTATTACTGATAAGTTTTGCCAGATGAAAACTTTACAAGTAGATCTTAAGAAGATTGAGATTTGCTTAGATTTCTTTCATTCAGAACAGGATATATTTTATTCCCCACAATGTCTAAGACTTAATTCCTTATTAAAACATGATTTGGATAAGAAATATAAAATGATTTTAAAATTTTATGAATAACAGATTGATTATAATTATGGCGACATGGATAATAATTATAAACGTTTTTATAATCTTACAGATATTCTTCTTCTTCTCCTTCAGTTATATGGGCACTGCCTGTTATGCCTCCATACCTTTCTGGTCGTCTCTTCTCTTCTTCGGGCGGCCAGGATTTCTTCTTCCTTGTGGGCAGTAATGTAGAATTCTTTTCGCAGGCTTGTATCCTTTCAATGTGTCGTGTCTAGGAATTTCGGTAATAGTTCATTTTCTCTTGAAAATTACATACTCCAAGTTCTTTACGAATTTTCAAATTCCTTTTCTTGTCAGCTTATACCCAGCTATTGATCTCAGAAATCTCATTTCAGCACTTTGTGGTCTTCTGCTATCTTTTTGTGTTGTGCTACTGGCGTAGGCCGTACAATGATTTCTTCAAATAGCACACCTTGTTACCTTTTCGAAACTCGTCCAGAGCATTCCTGGCCTTGGTAGAGATGACGCTGTTAGAGGGCTCCTGATCGATGATCCCTTGAAGAATTTTCTCGAAATTCTTCGGAGGCTCCATATATACCATGCCGTCTAAGTCACCGTTCAAATATGCCGTTGTCACGTCATATTGATGAATCTTCATGTGGTATTTAACCGCGAGAGACATCATGAGGCGAATCGTTCCGGGGCGCACCACTGGAGCAAAAGTTTGTGAGAAATGAATCCCTGGCTGTTGGCTGAAACCCTGGGCCACCAGCCTTGCCTTTCGCTTCTCAAGAGAGCCGTCGGGATGAAATTTGTTGCGCAGAACGATCCGACTTCCAATGATCTTGTGGTCGCGTGGTCGATCGACGAGTGTCCAGGTGTCATTGTCAAGGATGGACTTCATCTCACTAGTGATGGCTTGAAACCATTCGTCAGCCTCAGGGCTTTTCATTGCCTGGCCCATTGGTACCTCAGCAATGAATGTCTGGTCGATGAATGAACTCCGTTCAACAGTTACTGTGGACTTACCTCGTTTGCTACGTAAATTATGGCCGAGGTCTCTCCCTGCGACCTCAATTGGATGAGGTATTTCTTCGATGACTGCGCCATCGCTGGATTCACTGTTGTTACCTGGATGTGTGGTGTCTTCAGAGTCGAATCCACGAAAATCTTCCATGTCGTCCGACTCGTCGAGGTCAAATCCTCCATGTCTGAATTCGAATACGTTGCCTGGTTGTGAAGTGTCTTCAGGGTCGAATCCTCGAAAGTCTTCCATGTCGTCGGATTCGTTGAGATCAATTACTCCTTGCTTTGCATTGGTTTGAGGGATCCAGTGGAATTCTGCAAATCTTTGATAATTGGTCTGATTGTTCTTCTTTTTGGAGATTTTTGGAGCAAGAGCGTCCTGACTATCCGTGTGTTCATCATCGTGGACGATATTTCGTTCCATGAATTTGACATCACGTCTCACAATAACCTTCCGCTTGTCAGGTACCCAGATGCGATATCCTTTGGATTCTGCAGAATATCCGACGAAAATTCCATCTCGTCCTCGTTGCTCGAGCTTGTTTTTACCGAGTTCTTGGTTGAGGTAAATAACTGGGCTTCCAAAAATTCTCAACTCCGAAACATCTGGCGGCTTCCCCGTCCATGCTTCATGTGGGGTTTTACCCCCCAAGATCTTTGACGGCAGGCGATTGCGAAGGTAATTTGCCGTATTGATGATTTCGGTCCAAAGTGCATCAGGTAAATCAGACTCCAATTTTAGGCATCTTGAGGTCTCCAATAGGGTACGGTTTCGTCTCTCTGCGACTCCATTTTGTTGGGGGTTGTAGGGTACGGTCAACCGACGAGTGATGCCTTTGCTTTTCAAGAACTTGTCGAACTCATGACTAATGTATTCACGACCGTTGTCAGATTGAAGGCACTTAACGCGTTTTCCAGTCAGGTTTTCAGCATATGCAATGAACTCAACTGTCGCGTTAAATACTTCGGCCTTAGATTTCAAGAATCTAATCTCGCACCAGCGAGAGGCGTCGTCAATGAAGGTGATGAAATATCTTGATCCGCCAAGAGAAGTTGTGGGATTTGGGCCCCAAACGTCCGTGTGAATGATGTCCAGCAGTTCTGTTTGTCGTTCCGATTTTTCTGGAAACGGGGCTCTTATATCTTCCCCTTGACACACGTGTCGCAGTTCAACTGTGTTGTTGTGTTGTCAAGCTGCACGCCCGTCACTAAACTTTTATTCACGGCGTCACACATGTCGCGCGCGTTTGGATGTCCGAGACGTCTGTGTAATGTCTCGAACGACACTGTCTTTTGTGACACGGCACTGGCACTCTCGTCGAACTCGCGCACATAATACAAATCACCAACTCGATCCGCACAAAGCTCGATTTCACCTTTCGAGTTGACAACGATCGCACTTTCTTTTCCAAATACAACATCAAAACCGTGATCAGTGATTTTGCTCACTGACAAGAGATTTGTTCTCAAGTCTGGCACGTGAGACGCGTTTTGGAGTGTCACGTTAACTTTTTCACCTGACACGTTCGCGCTAAGTGAAGCGGTTCCTTTTCCGGCAATGCGAGTCGAGGCGTCGTTCGCTAGATTCAGCGTTCCGCACGCGCCGAAATCGAGTTTGTGAAAACTTTCCCGATCGCGACACAAGTGTGTTGTGACACCACTGTCGATACACCACTTGCGGCTCCGCATCGCCGACGTTGCAGAATTGCCGCTATGAAAACACACATTTCCGGATTCGGGCGCTTTTCCTTCGTCTTGTTTCTTGTTTTTCTTGTTGAACCAGCACTCAGTTGGTTTGTGACCGATCTTCTTACATATTGGACACCTGGGCTTCTTTTTCTCCGTTTGCTTACCATCCTTGTCCTTTGTAGTCGCCGTTTTCCATTTTGGCGGGAGCATTTGTTTACCAGCAAACATGGCGCCGGAAGCGTCATTTGTTTTACCGTTTTTTCTAGCCTCGCTTTCCTCCGTGATTTTCGCGCGTAAAGCTTCCGGGGTTGGCAAGTCATCGCGTGACTCGATGGCGCAACGAAAATTCTCGAACGAGGCGGGAAGACTATAGAGAAGCATGATCGCGAGTTGATCTGGGTGAATCACGATTTCCATGTCTTCGAGCTTGTCGACTGTGTCGAAAAATTCGTTGAGGTGCTCGCGCACGTCACCTTCCTCCGCCATTTTCTGGAGCGTCAGTCTTTTCAAGAGCGTCGCCTTTCGCGCCGGTCCCCTTGACTCGAAAATACTGCCGAGTTTCGTCCACATTTCTCGCGAGGTCACGCAATTTTTCACCTGTTTTAGTTCAGAAGGCGAGATGGCTAGGATTATGTCGGATTTTGCTTTCCGATCATTTTTGTTCCATTCCGATATGGCGTTGGCGTTGCCTTCGCCCGGTTCTGGCTCGACTTTAGCACCACTAACATATTCCCACATATCATTTTTAACCAGGATAGCTTCCATCTGAAGTTTCCAGGTATCATAATTTTGATTGTTGAGAAGTTCGATTCTCGTGTTGTTCACACTCATCTTGATACAAAACACGTGTCGGAGTTCGCACCCGATCGCGTGATGTTGTTAGTGTTCTTGTTCGCGTTGATTCGTTTTTAACTCAAATCGCGGCACTGGGCCCATAACCTGTTAGCGAAACAAGATAAATGGCCAAAAGTCAGTCAGAAATATAGGTAACGCAACAGTCACATCAGACATGAGACACATAGGTAACACAACGGTCCGAACGGTTTGGTGGATCGGTCTGAACTGCTTGTAGGCGCATTGGCGCGCTGTATGCGGAGCACCCAAGAAACAAAGTAGTGCGTTAGTGCGCAGATGGCACCACTCAAGTCAACACTGGAACTCGCAATGAGTGAACTTTAACAAGTTCTAAGAGTAATAATAAATATTTTTGTTCCATTTTTAACAACCAAATATAGAAATAGATAGAAAGTTCCCATATAGGAGGACCTTTTGAGTTCTCTTAGAGCTCGAGTGGTCATGTGGAAACTAAAAACTGAAGTACTTGAAAACATTGATTGTGTGTTATATGTTAGATATATTGATGATACACTTTTAATAGTCTCAGACCATCAAATTGACCTTTTGTTAATTAAATTTAATGCTTATAATGTGAATATTAAGTTCACATTAGAACAAGAAGTAAATAAACAACTGCATGTTTTAGATTTAACATTAACAAAAACAGATTTTGAGATCAAATCTAATTGGTTTACAAAGGGAATAATATCAGGTCTCACGTTAAGTTTTAAGTCAAAGCATCCAATTGGGATTAAGAAATCAATTGTACACAATCTTGTTAATTGGGCAATGAAATTGTCAGCTCTGCTATTTCATAGCCAAAATTTATAGAAATTAAAAAATGTTCTTAGTAATAATGATTATCCTTCACACTTTACTGATAGATTGATAAAGAGGAGAATGTGAATTATTAGAAATAAAATGAATAATAGTATTGTTTCAGAACAGCAGAATGTAAGTAATGAGGTAAATGATAAATTTTACTGCCTTCCTTTTTTTTCATCTATTATCTTCACGATGAAATCAAAGTTTGAGACCAAATTTGGCTTCAATATAGTGAATAAAATAATTAATCAAAGAAATTAATAAATCTTAAAGATATTAAACAAAAAGAGGAACAACAAGGAGTTGTATATAAGAGTGAATGTATAGATTGTCCAGAAGCATATGTAGGACAAACTAAGTGAAAATTGAAGTTCTGTTTAACTGAATGTAAAAGAAATATTAATGAGAGTACGAATAAGCAACATTCACTGATCATTCACCAAATGAATATTGGTCATGAAGTAGATTTTAAGAATGTGAACATTTTAGCCAAAGAGAACAGAAGGTATCCGAGATTGGTATTGGACACTTTATTTATAAAATCTACCAAATTATACTAATTGTTGCAACTCACAAATTGAATCAAACAACTTCACTAGAGTGTATCATAGTGCGTTGAGTAATTTTAAGGAATGAAATTGTTAATGGTTAGTTTTTATTAATATATACATAATAATTTATTTTTGACATTTTGAATTGTCAGTTCTTGGATTAGATGTTCTTTCTTTCCTTATTTCACTCTTCTTCTATTTGATTCTTAGCATCATTAGCAGTTTTGTTATAAGTAGCATACATGAGCAAAAGTCTTGATTAAAATTTTAAAATTAAAAGTTTATAATGACTTGATTTAAAATTTTGAAAGACCTTATCTGTCGAAGAAATGTTTGTTGTTTTAAAATGTAATTCTTATGTAGTATTTATTATGCATTAAGGTGAGTGTAAGGGCGTTTTTCGTATTAAGTAATGTTTTTATGTGGTTTAACAGAATATAATTTCATTAATGAATATATTATATTTTAGCCTGATAATGAGGCAAATGTGAGCCATGAAACATTGCAATTTACAGACTAAAATATTAGTGTAATAAATGCAATAAAAAATGTTTTGAAAATGTGTTCATCGAACATACGAGTATAGCCGAGGAACATCTTCATTACCCAATTCTTTTCTTGAGGCAATAACACTATGATTTTTTTAAAAAAACATACCTCTTTGTTTGATGTTACTGATTGTGAGGGTTTGCCATTAATCATACAGAACTGGCATTATTAATATATTATATAACCGGCATTAATAATTGGTATGAACAATTTTTAACAATATGGAACAATATGGAATAACAATTTTTAACAGATGGCATGCGCCATCTGTTCGCAACATCAGATACTACACATATTTAACAAAAAGGCTATAATATTAGCATTATATTCTCTACAATTTCTAATATAATAAAGTAGCTGTTATGTTGGTAACAGAGTGGCGGTTGTAATGTTGGTCGAGGAAGCAGGCAGGAGCAAGCGAGAGGACAGAAGTGAGCGAAGTGTGTGTCTTACCAGAGAGTATAAGTCTTACAGTGTCGTAAAATAAATGAACTGTTAGCTTGTTCTACTAGTTTTCTTTCACACATAAAACATGGTGTCAGGAGTGGCGCTCTAATAACGATTCTAATAAAAGTTCATTAGAGTGCGAAACAATAGTTTTCGAAGAATTCTAACACAGCTAAGAAAGTGTGCAGGTGGTTAAATTTTCGGCACGATGAGTGATCAGAACCTTGCAAGTTTTCTCGCCTCACAAACACTACTTCTACAACAATTACAACAGGAACAAGCACAAGAAGCTCAAAAAAATGCTGAAATTTTTCGGATGGTTGGAAAATCTTTCCAAGAATTGAAGACGCAAATGGAGACGATAACGGCCTCAATGAAACAACTACCAGCAGACCAAGCGGAAAGTGGAAACTTTGCTACTAACGGCCACAGTGCGTCGTTCACACAACATATACCATGGCCACAACCCCTGGAAATCGACTCTGGTGATATTTACGATAATTTTGAACTTTTAAAGCAAAATTGGAAAACCTACTGTAGTGCGACGGGGATAGACGAGTGGAATAGTAATTTAGAACCCAGAAAAATCAATATATTATTATCGGTGATTGGGGATAGAGCCAAGAAAAAATTCTCAAATTTCCATTTGAAAGAAGAAGAAAAAATTACAGTTGAAAATGTATTAAGACTAATAGGCGAACGCCTGTTATCAGAAAGGAATCTTTTGTATGACCGTTACATGTTCCATACGTGCAACCAAAATGAAAACGAATCTTTTGATACATATTACCTGCGAGTCAGAAAAGCGCTGGATGTGTGCAGATATGATCAGAACGTCACTGCAAGTGAAATGTTGAGGGACAGGCTTGCATTCGGTATAAAAGATATTAATTTTAAAACAAAGTTTTTGAGAGAAGATCATGAAGCTCTGACTCTGGAAAAGTTAGTTCAGACTTGCAAAGCTCATGAGATATCAGAAATGAGACTAAAAAGTGTATCGACCGAAGAGAAAACAATCAATAAGATTTCAAAAAAGAGGGTAGAAAAGAGGGTACTACCAGTCAGTTATGTCGCTTTTGTGGAGGAATGCACGAGTTTAAGAAATATCTCTGTCCGGCTTGGGGGAAAAATTGTGCAAATTGTCAAGGTCGTAACCATTTTGCTAAAGTTTGTCTAAAAATGAAACATGATAAAACTAATTGTAAAAGAAACCCTAAATCCAATCAAAAATCTATTAAAGAAATCAGGGAAGCTAAAAGCAGTTCAGAAGATGACAACAGTGACATAGAACTCACTCACACAGATACATTGAAAATATATAAGCTTAATAAAAGTTCCAATGAACAGAGAAAAGGTCGCGTGGAGCTGACACTTCGCTTTGGGCAGCAATGGAAACAAGTGTTCTGTGACCTTGACACATGTTCTGATGTTAATGTTATTGGTTTGAATGACTACTGCAGATTGATGAATAATAATACTCCAGATTTATTAACATCGCCATGTCGATTATACAGTTTTGGAGGTGAAAGAGTTGAGATTTTAGGAGAAGCTGAAATCCCTTGTAATATAAAAGGAAAGGTTTTTATACTTGTGTTTCTAGTAGTCAATGTAAACCATGGCCCTCTATTGTCTGAAAATGCATGTCTTTCTTTGGGATTGGTGAAATATTTTTTCAAATTGGGAAAAGACAATCTCAGTGAGGAATTGGAGGAGGGACGTAAAGGAGCTTTGGAAATAATAAGCAAACATCAATCTCTTTTTGAGGGGTTTGGATGCATGCCTGGAGAAATTTCGCTTGAAATTGATAAGGAAGTGAAACCAGTTGTTCAACCTGCCCGTAGGGTGCCAGTGGCTCTAAGAAAAGAATAAAAAAAAGAACTGAATATGCTAGAGGAAAATGGAATTGTTATCCGTGAACATCAAAACACAGAATGGGTAAATAATATATTACTTGTTAAACGCAATAATTCTTTGAGAATCTGTATTGATCCTATATCTTTAAATGCAGCTTTAAAGCGCTCCCATTTTCAGTTTACCACATTAGATGAAATATTACCAGTGATTGGACAAGCAAAAGTTTTTTCAACGTTAGATGCAAAGAAAGGATTCTGGCAATTGAAATTGACAGAAGAAAGCAGCAAGCTGACAACATTTTGGACTCCATTTGGTAGATACCGGTGGCTGCGACTTCCCTTCGGAATATCTCCAGCACCTGAGATTTTTTCACAGAAGATGCAAGAAGTTACAAATGGTTTAAAAGGCATAGAAATATTGATTGATGATATACTAGTATATGGCTGTGGAAACACCATGAATGAAGCTATGGATGATCACAATCGTAATTTAGACAATCTTCTGACTCGCCTAGAAAGAAATGGTTGCAAGATAAACAGAGACAAAATAAATCTCTGTCAGACATCGGTGAAATTCTTTGGCCATATTTTATCCAGTGAAGGGTTGAAAGTTGACCCGGATAAAACAAAAGCAATAACTCGCATGCCAGTTCCTCACAATAAGCAAGAGTTATTACGTTTTTTAGGTATGGTCACATACTTAAGTCGCTACATAAAGAATTTAGCTTCAGAGGCTGAGAAATTAAGGCAACTTACAAGAGACAACGTGGATTGGAGATGGACTAAAACTGAAGATGAGACTTTTGACAGATTAAAGAAACTCGTAGCAAATATTGAATCTCAAAAGTACTTTGATGTAAATCAACCAGTGATTTTAGAATGTGATGCTAGCTCCACAGGATTGGGTGCAGTGGTTTATCAGAAGGACAAGGTTGTCGGATATGCATCTCGTACACTTACAAAGACTGAGAGAAATTATGCCCAAATAGAAAAAGAGTTGCTTTCTATATTGTTTGGTTTTACACGCTTTGATCAGTATCTCGCTGGAAAGGAAAACATACTAGTGAAAACTGATCAAAAGTCACTACTAGCAATTTTCAAAAAACCTCTGTTGAAAGCTCCAAAGCGCTTACAACTGATGTTAATGGTTCTACAGAGATATAAATTTGAGGTTCAATTTGTCAAAGGAAAAGAAAACGTTGTGGCAGACACTCTATCTAGAGCAGCAATAGAATATGAGGTTGGGGAAAAGACTGCTTCTAAGCGGCTAGATATTTTTGAATTGAGAAATGAATCTTGTATTAGCCAGGAAATTGAGAGGATTAATGTTGAAAAAATGCTACAGATTACACCAGAACGAGTAAATGAGATTCGTGCAGCAACAGAATCAGATATGACAATGCAGAAATTAGTCAGCTATATTACTAGCTGATGGCCAAAACATATTGCTGATGTAGATGAAGCATGCAAAATTTATTACAAGTATAAGGATGAACTGTCAACACAAACCCAAATTGTATACAGAAATGATAGAATTCTCATTCCGTTTAAATTAAGAAAGAAGATGACTGAAAAAGTTCATATTGCACATTTGGGAATAGAAGCTACACTGAAACTAGCCAGAGATACAATCTTTTGGCCAGGCATGTCGGCAGACATTACGCAGAAAGTACAAAGTTGCGAAATCTGTATGAAATTCATGGACTCACAGCAACAGCCACCGATGCAGACACACAACATTCCAGAATATCCATTTCAATATGTTTCCATGGATGTATTTTTCTCAGAATACAAAGCAAAGAAAGTAACTTTCTTGATCACGGTTGATCATTATTCAGATTTCTTTGAACTTGATGTATTGTCTGACCTATCAGCTGAAACAATTGTACAAACATGTAAGAAGAACTTTAGTAGGAATGGGGTACCTTATAGAGTTTGTACGGACAATGGAACAAATTTCCAGAACAAAATTATGGAAGACTATTCAAGATCGTGGGGTTTTGAATTAGTGACATCTGCTCCCAAACATCAAAGGGGAAATGGGAAAGCTGAAGCTGCAGTAAAAATTGCAAAGAAGGTAGTCAAGAAAGCTAACGAAAGTAATGATGATCTTTGGTCTGCTTTGTTACACTGGAGGAATACTCCCAACAAAATAGGATCCAGCCCAGCCCAAAGAATTTTCTCCCGGAGGACGAGAACAGGTATTCCTGCCACAACGAAGCACCTACAGCCTGAAGTAATTAAAGAAGTTTCTACAATAGAAAAAAAGAAAGTAAATACTATTACGATCGCAAAACAAAGAAACTGCCAGATTTAGAAGTGGGTCAGTCTGTTGCTGTACAGCTAAACTCAGATAAAAATCATCTATGGGACAAAGGAACCATTCAAGAGAAACTGAACGACAGGAACTACATTGTGGAAGTAAATAACCAACATTATAGGCACAACATTGTGCACTTGAAGCCATTTCCCAGCCAGCCACTGTCAGAAACACAGTTTCTAATCAGTGAATCCAAGAAATCATCAGTATCTAACAATAATAACAATTCTAGGAAAGAAAAAGAAAAAACAATGTGTACCTCCAGTGCCTCAAATTTTACAAATTCAGAGAGTGGACAGAATTTCACAAATAACTCCAGTGCCTCAAATTTTACAAATTCAGAGTGTGGACAGAATTTCACAAATTCAGATAGTGGACAGGCTTCCACCTCAAGACCCTCTAGGAACATTCATTTACCTAACTTGAAGATTATATCATGTACAAATAATTATAAGCTGATTGTGAATTGAGTTATATTACAGTAGTTTTATTTCATTTATAAAAAAAAGGGGGAAGATGTTATGTTGGTAACAGAGTGGCGGTTGTAATGTTGGTCGAGGAAGCAGGCAGGAGCAAGCGAGAGGACAGAAGTGAGCGAAGTGTGTGTCTTACCAGAGAGTATAAGTCTTACAGTGTCGTAAAATAAATGAACTGTTAGCTTGTTCTACTAGTTTTCTTTCACACATAAAACAGTAGCATTTACAAAATACTTTCAAAAAAATATGTCATCCTTCTCAAACAGTTCTCAACCATATCCATTTCAACATTAACAAGGGAGAAGAATATATCTTCTTGTCATCTCTTCAACTTTCCTGGATGGTTTTCAATTTTGAATATGTTATGCCACATGCAGTTTAAAGAATTATTTCCAAATGCATAACACAAAAGAAGAGTCAAGGAAGAGCAATAAATTATATAAGTAGGTAGTATAAAGTCGGTAAATTCAGAATTCTACAACATTCACAATTCCTTCAGAAAGTAATTATTTGCCAGGAAGCATTCTAAATATGTAAGAGATGCAAGTAATTGCTAGCCACAAGAAATATTTTATATGTACATGTATTTATTAACTGTCAAGTTGAACACGTCTGATAAAATTAACTTTTGACTCATTTCTTTAACAAATAGTCTGGTCATTATTTGAAATATTCGAGATACCCTCTGTACATGAATCTGTTATCGAAAGTTGTTGTAAGGCAGAGGCTTCTGTCATCCAGGGCATTCAAATTTCCTCGAAAAGTGTAAAGAAAGCAATTTCATAACTAGGGATCAAATTTTCTATTGGAAATATGGCTCTTATCCCTGAAATGAGCTCCAAAAGGCATTTTCACAAAAATTGGACGAAAATTGGCCGGCCAGGCTCCGGTCAAGTTGACATAGTATCCAGCACTTCACATTTCAAGATGCATAGTATCTAGCATTTCAAATCAAATAATGAAGCTAATATTGTTTTGTTAAGTGGTTCAATACATTGTCAATTTATTGTGTATATGTGATGTATGGGTTGGTGGATCAGTATTGCTCTTATGTTGCGATGGTATGATGAATTAGTTCACCGAAGCAAATAAGTTTTATACTACATGTTACTAGCACATTGGTCTTTAAACATATATATTTCTGTCATCTTCAAAATAATTATAGATACCGGTAATTACATTTCAGCATAGATATTTTCATTTACTTTTATTTGTGTCCTACAACGTCCTACCCATCCTAATGTCCTTTATCCTGTCTTTTTTTTCCATTCCTACCCCTATAAAATACTATTCCTTCTCAAATCCATGAAAACAGTCTTATTAACCATTCTCCTTCCTCGTATCCCTCCTTTCCAGTACTGTATCTTTACCTTCCAGATTGTAACCTTGACCCCCCAGTAGGACAATGCTTTGTTTAGACCCAGGAAGAAAGAAACACCAATTGTGGAAGGTGAATGTAAACAAGAAACAAAATTGGAAGCGAGTTATGAACTTGACAGTTTTGAGAATGAGTCCACCATATTCCTTTACAAGTTAAGATAGGCACAACAGATGGAAAGTAAAGTTGAAGGGTCAACAGAAGAAATGTATAATTTTCTGAGGGAATCCTTACATCAAACCGCTAAGGAGTCAATTGGGGAGAAAAAGAAACGTAGATTTAGAATGAAGGAATACTGGTGGAAGGATGAAATTAAAGATCTCCTTACGGAAAAGAAACAGGTGTATGAAAGATGGCTGAATTCTAAGGATCCATTAGATAGAAATATCTACAGGAAATACTGTTACGCTGTTAAAAAGGAAGTGGCCAAATTAAAAGATGCATTTTGGGAAAAGAAATGCTGTGAAATAGATCGATTAGTTGATGGTTCAAAATCAAGGGCAGCTTGGAAAACAATTAATGTTTTTAAAAAAGATAATGTAGAGAAACTGACATATTCCCCGATAACTGAAGAGCAATGGAAAAAATATTATGAAACTCTTTTAAAAGAAACACGGACTGATTTTAAATGTATAGATTATTCCTTAGAGTGTGTAAACAATTCATGCGAAGATATAAGTGTGCATGAAATAAGAAAAGAGCTAATGGCTATGAAGAACAACAAAGCTCCCGGTCCTGGAGGTGTTCCTGTTGAATTGTTGAAACATGCCCCTGATGTTACCTTAGAATATTTGGCAGAAATATTTAATAAATGCCTGAAAGGAGAAGCTGTACCAAAAGATTGGAAAAGCGCATATATTACGTCACTTTATAAGAAAGGAAACAAAGCTGTTTGCGCCAATTATAGGGGCTTGAGTGTCATCCCATCAACAGGAAGGCTGTATGGACGGGTTCTGAGAGGCCGCATTGAAAGGGATATGATGGAACTTGAAGAACAGAGTGGATTTAGATCTGGTCGATCCTGCACAGATAATCTCTTTTGCCTGAAACAGCTGATGGAAAAGTCCATAGCCTACGGATGCCCACTACATCTGGTTTTTGTAGACCTAAGAAAAGCGTACGATAGTGTACCAGTGGAAAAGTTGTGGGAATCAATGAAAGAGAACAACATCCACGTGCAGTACATAAATGCTGTAAAGAGATTCTATGAAGGAAATAGCAGCCAGGTTAAAACTTACACAGAGTCTTTTATGACTAACAAGGGATTAAGATAAGAGTGCTGTTTATCCCCAACACTCTTCAAAATATACATTTCATCAGCCTTGAGAAAATGGACAAAAAATGTGCACTAAAATGGGAATTCAGATAGGGGAAGAAAATATACATACTTTATTGTTTGCTGACGATCAAGTGGTTCTTGCAGAAGATGTAAATGATGCTTCCTACATGATGAGAAAACTTGTAGAGGAATATGAAAAATGGGGAATGGAAATTAGCATAGAGAAGACACTGTTGGCACATACATTTCTTATTCATATTTCTTATTTGGCGCCGTGGCGGGAGATTGGTTGTTAATAACCATCTTTGGCCCTTTATTGCTAGCTCAGAATTTGCATTTTGAACGTACCGCGTCGGACCCCCCAAAACCGCGCGCAAGGCGCTAAAAGAGCGGGTATATAAAATTCCTTTGTTTTCTGTCGAAATTGCATTCCGCTTAGTCTCTGGTCGTAATAGTTTCATCTGTCTTCGACAGGGGGCAGCACTTGCTGGGGTTCCGTCCCAGGCCCTTAGCAATTTAGCAAGGTTGGCATACCTGTCGCCTTTTAGAAAGCCTTTCAAAGAGAAGCCATATTTTCGCGGGAACCTGCGCCTTGCATGAGCAAATTTGTGTAATACAGATTAAAAGAAGGCATTGCTTTTCGTGTGAGACTCAGGTAACGGGTTGAACGATTTATTCCCTGATTGCTTATTTATTTATTATATTATCTTCTAATAAGAAGGGTATACTGTGTCTTTTCAGAGATCGCACGAGCGAACGAATATTTCGTCTCGCCGTAACCAACCAAAACTTATGAACGCTCTCCCAAAAATTGAAAAATAACCCAAATCTGAAAAAAGGAGCTATATCGCCGCCTTAACAGACACATTATTTGGTAGTTGGTGATGTACAGGAAGATTTAATTCTAGAGGGTTCTAAGATAAAAAATGTACAAGATTTTAAGTATTTAGGAGTAATTCTGAATGAAGAAGGTTCGGATCAAGCCGATATTTTATCAAAAATAGGAAAAGGTCGACAGATAATCAGCAAGTTAAACCCACTACTTTGGAGTAAGGACGTTAGAACTAAAACAAAAATCCAGCTGTTTAAATCTTTGGTGGAGAGCACAGTAACATACGGCTCTGAAATTTGGGTACTAAATCAAGCTCTGATAAAGAGGATAAATAGTGTTGAAAACAGTTTTTGGAGAAGATGCTGTAGAGTCACGCTGCTTGATCATGTAAAAATAGAGACAATAAAAAGGCGATTAAATATAGAAGGATGTTTAACTGATGTTGTTGAAAAGAAAAGATTGTTATGGTACTTGCTTGGTACTGTTACTTACTTGGTACTGTTATGGTACTATACTTGCAAAGGATGGATTCAGAAAGACTGCCCAAAAAGGTTTATAACTGGACACCAGCAAGACGGAGGAAAAGAGGACGGCCAAGAGTGAAATGGAAGGATGGTGTAACAGTGGCAATGGAAAGAAGAGATATGTTACAACACTCTTGGCATGACAAAACAAAATGGCGCCTTGGATGCGATAAACGGCCAACATAGACCTGTAAACATCGCTAGTATATATATACTTTTATTATGATTTATCAAATACATTACATTTATATCTATTAGTCTGGATCTATCTATTATATTAGCGTACCCATGCGAGAGCTCTCATATGTTATACTCCGCTTAAATTATTATTATTATTATTATTATTATTATTATTATTATTATTATTATTCCATTACATCACGACTAAAGATGTTATGAGTCGGCTGAGTATAAAATCTACTCCAGGTTGCAACCAGCTACCTAAGGAGCAGATCCGGTGACTATCAGTGCCTCTACAATACTTTACGCAAAATGTGGGCTGTTCCAAATAAAGCAATTTCTTGCACTTCCCAGTCTTTTGAATTACCTGGGAGTTTAGACAAGTTCTTACTCAAATTTTGCGGAACAAATCCCAGAGCTCCGATAACTATCGGGACGACCTGTGCTTTTACGCCCCACATTCGGCTGATCTCGATTTCCAAACTCTTGTATTTAAGACGTTTCTCTGCCTCCTTGGTAACGACGTTTTGATCGCAAGGTACAGCAACATCGATAAGTAAACACGATTTTTTCGCCAAATCCCGGATAACTATATCCGGTTTGTTTGCCGCTATCGTGCGATCAGTTTGAATTTGTTGGTCGTACAATATCGTACACAATCCAACAGACGTCACCGGTTTTGGTGAATGTTCGTGTTTGGAACTTCGAGGGCCGAGTGGGGCATGTGTTTGGAACTTCGAGGGCCGAACAGATCTGCCAGTGGAGGTAGCTACACACCCTGTCATGTCTTTTCAGGTATTCAGTCTTTGCTAGGATTGGACAAGCTGAGACAATATGATCAATGGTTTCTACTTGCTCCAGGCAAATGCGGCATTTATCATCTTGGGAAATTTTGAGAACCGCTTTATCATAATGTCGTGTTCTCAAGGCCTGATCTTGGGCAGCTATTACAAGTGCTTCCGATTCTGGCTTCATTCTTCCCCTTTTAAGCCACATAAATGATTGATCTTTATTGATCTGCACCTTGTCCATTCTTTTTAGGTAATGTCCGTGGAGTGGTTTGTCTCTCCACGATTTCTTTAACATTTTTGTGTCTCACACTTCATGTTTAGCAGCATCAGAAGTTCAGTGTATGTGTTATTCGACGTGTCTTGCCTAGTTTTCTTCGCAATGCTTCTAGCTACACTAACAATGCCTCTGTTTCCCTTTCTTCGGTCAGATTTCATGACCTGCCTCATTAGAGGGTCATCTTGATGGCTGACTACATACTTTCCCATCCCGACTATTGTGTTGTGCCAGGAGGCCTCAATTTGTCTGAGGCCTCTTCCTCCTTCCTTATGTGACACATAAAGTCTATGTATATCAGCTCGAGGTTGGGCAACATGATGCATTGTTAGCAGTTTTCTGGTTTTTCGATCCAGGGTGCGAATTTCCTGCTCAGTCCAGTCCACTAGTCCAAAACTGTATTCAGCTACAGGTACCGCCAAACTACCTATTGCAGAAATTTTATTCCTGGAATTCAGAGCGGACTGCAGGACCAGTCTCACTCTCCTATAATACTCCCTACGAATTCTCTCTTTCATTCTGTCATTCGAGATGGTTTGACATTCTTCAATGCCCAGATATTTGTAAGTTTTACCTGGCTCAAGATCTTGAATCACAGTGTGCGTATCAATTTCAATGTTCTCAGACGTTTTGAGTTTCCCTCTTTTTAAATTGATTTTTGCACACTTGTCAAGACCAAAGTTCATGCAGATGTCATTGCTAAAGTCATTCACGACAGACAGCATTTGGGAGAGAATCGCTTCATTCTTAGCAATTATTATTATTATTATTATTATTATTATTATTATTATTATTATTAAGTTATTATAATTATTATTATGAACATATCTAATCACATAAATAAAATAATCATTCAGTAGTATCATGACATAGAATTTCAGTTAAATTACTTCCTTTATTATTACCTACTTTTACTTTATAATTTTGTGAAATGAGGGGAAAATCTTGGGAGATTAAAGCTCTCGCTAAAATTCGCTCGGAACTGTGTTTACCTTCCTCTTGAATAAATCTCAATTTCTAACCCTCGTCTTAAAAATTCTATTATTTCGTATTACTTATTTTTATGCTCATTAGATTCACGAGGAAATCCGTTCACCTTATCTGAAAAACCTGTAAACAAGAAATACAGTTTATAAATATTTATTTAACAACGGACATACGCAGATCTTTATTTACGAGGGAGAAAAATTATGTCCCGAGCTCGATAGCAGGAGGAGCATAACTCTTCAGAATAAATAAACCTCAGATATATTACGTGTAAAATGGGAGATTTTATTTTCTCACAATTTCGCGTAAAAAATGCCATTGTAGCTATCATCAGGAGCAAAGGTAAGAGCGACGCCATCCGAAGTCGGGTGGGAAGAACGAAAAGGGCTCTATAAGGGTCGTTCATTAGTACATAGACACTTTTAACGAGACTCATTTTCTCGTTATGTCTGAGCATTTCAACCCAAATTTCTGACAGCCCAATGAATGCAGCCCACTGAGAGCGATGACCTCCTATTGTGAGTACACCTGACACACACTTAAGTGACTGTATGAACCCTAGTATACGCGGATTCGAGGAAGATAAATCTGTTCCTTCGGACATTTGAAATAAAAGAGAATTTACAATAAGGAACCTTTTATAAAGCGATTTTTTAAACTTTGCCCCTGACAGGAATCAGCTGTTTCGCGGCCATCCAGTCGGGAGCTTGTATGTCGCTACAGTGACGTCACTATGGTGACGTTTAAGCTCCTGATTGGATGAAAGCGTCACCAGCTGATACCTGTTAGGGGCAAAGTTAAGAAAATCGCAGTATAGGCACTTGATGGTAAGATAGGGAGGTGGGAGTCGAGTTAGAAATTTGACTTGAGTATATTTCAAAAGTGAATAAAAAACTTATGTCATCACTTTGAAATAACTGATTCAGTGTTTGAGTAACTTAACAAATTAGAGTAAATGTTATTCAAGTACGTAGATATTTATCAAGGACACATTGTTGCGATAATAAAGCCTGATTTTGGTTCACCTTGTATGTTCTGTTAATTCCGGCATGAAAAACGTGATACTTAAGCAAAGGAAATCGTGTGATTAAAATAACACTTAAATGCCCTGTAAATTAAAATATAAATGTTAAATTCCTTGGAAGGTAAGATGAAGTAGAGTATTAGTACCAACTTATATATTTCTCATCCTTTCTTCTATTTAAACACTTATTTTACCACTACAAAGGAGTAAACATTCTAAAATTCTCATATTTACCTTCCAGAAAGTACTAGTAAAACAACGGCGACTCTAGAGGAGGATTGTGGATATCATGCCTCTCTTGGGAATATTTAAGAAAAAAAAATTTAAAGAATTAGTCTGTAGCTATGTAGAAAATGACATATCAATATTATTAATACTTAACGTGAGGTCAAAGTCTTTCGCGAGCAGAGTCATGCTAAGAATTTTGGACGCCGCAGCGTCGAAAGCTGTGATGGCGACGTTTTGACTACCTTATCGTGGTCTTCCTCAGGGCTGAAATGCCCACCAGGCACAATGTCTCACAATGGTCGAAACATCGGTATCTTAGCATTCGATGCGGCTTCACCCGTGCATCCGAAATCATTCTCAAACAGTCAAGATGTTTTTAAAATGTGTTTTAAAACAAGTTTAAAATTCTACAAAACAATTTCTAGTTGTAAATGTAATACTTTTACTAGTTTAAATGTAATACTTGTAGAAACTTTCATAACACTATCGTTTAAATGTTCAATGTTCGAATTGTCTATAAATTAAAAAACGCAAAATGAAAGTAGGTATGTAGAAATATTGCCCCAACTACATAAATTCAATTATATATATATATATATATATATATATATATATATATATATATATATATAAAATATCAACTACACCCCGAACGAATCTACTTCTTTTATGGTCTTTAATATTTATATACAGCTTTTCGCTACTCCCTAATATTTTAATGATATCGATGGGTGGCTAGTTCAATGGGATATCATTTATCTTTATATATTTTCGGGCGCTTATGTTAATATCAGGGTAATTTTAACTTTCTACACTCGTGGGGGAAATGCCGCTCATACGAGATCACGACTGGAGAAATAGATGAATACATTTACGTGGGTTTGGGATTATTACCACTTATGAACAATGCATTCAAATAACAAGATAATTATCTTTTCAATAAATATAGTGACATATACGGTACGTGCAATTTAACTATTTTAAAACTGAAAACTTGATTAAAATTATGTAATATTCCTTCATGGCCATCACCTAATTTTTACAATACTAATTTTTAATTACTTTAATTTCCAAAACTTAATTTAATTAATTTTGTTAGCAGTCTTGGCCTTGTACATTCAATGAGATCGATTCATTTCCAATTTTAATTTAATGTTCTACTATTTGTTACTTTCCTTTTCGACGGATACAACCATCTTAAACGCCGAGAAGATCCAGAACCACCAGTCTTCCTACTTATTCTGCTCCTCCATATTTGGCTGCTAAAACATACACTTGATACCGCCAACTAACTTCCAATCCGACCTACTTATCTAACGCCGAAGTTCGTTACGCGACCCTTCGCGTATCAAATCCCGGAGCTCTCTCCACGAACCTACTCGCACGCAAGGCAAATCCCGTCTGACGCTTCTATCCAGCCCACAAACATTATTTCACTTTTTCAGTTCATCTGTTTGTATCCTCATTACACTGTTTTTTATCCCTTACCGCTAAGCTTCTCGTGATTTTCAACTTGACTGGGTCTTTTCTGTTTTTCTTTTTAAACAATGCCATTACTATCGAACCAATCGTCTCCTGTATTATTTCAGTAGTATACCTTTGGGTTCCGGCTCTCACACGCTACCAATCTTTATAAATGAGGGCTCTAAAGAAAAAGAATTTCACGGAGACTTGACGAATTCCACTTTGACTTTAAAAATATGAATGATTTCTTAAAAAAAACTAATCGAAATGTAATACGCAACCCGCATCACATGTCAACCTATATCGGCAAATAACTCATAAACAAAGCGTTTTAGAGCCTTAAAATGTAAAATTTTGAGGCCAAAGGCCTCAGCCCTTCCTGTTGGTAGCAATTTTTGGGGCGACACGCTTAGAAGGCTTAGATTCGACAATCTTTATTTACGCTTTCTGTTAACACCGTAGTTTGTGCAGTCTGACGAGGTTTATTTGCGTAATCATGAATTCAAGATTTGCTCTCCAGCAACAACTAGAAGTACTATTATAGTTGCTTGATACCTATATTTATGAAGATTGTTTCTTATGCGTGTAGTGAAACTATTCAATTAACGTTTTTTCATGGTCTGTAAGTGCTGTTTACTTAATTGTGGAGGGATGTGGGTGTTCAGTGAAGAGTGAAGACTGTGTTTGTGTTTTACCTGTACCAATATTTTCGTTATCATTCGATGAAATTTTCAAGTCAACAGGTTCAGACACGTAGCTTTCTCAAAAGTAGTTCCCCATCTCGATTAGGTTTTTGTCCAGTTTCCGTGATCCATTGAGCAAATGCTGAGATGGCCCCTTGTTTGCTTCTGGACGTAAATGTAGCTTCACTGTGCGCACGTTTTGTTGAGCACTCCTTTTGCTTGTAGTTCATTTACAGTTGAAATTGATTTTCTATAACTCGGGAAAAAAACATTTTTCAAATATTTTGATTTTTCTAAAATAATTATTTTCTAAATTCATTTTTTCGTTATTTTTTTATTTTTTTTATTCTGACCCTCAAGAAAATGTGCGCAGATAAATTTCTTTCCCCACACGTCATATACAGTTTTTACTGTTTTTTGACAAATAAATAAATAAAAAAGTAAAAATATAATATTTTGTGACTATCACGAAAAACTAAAACTTAACTGACAAAGAAATAGAATAATTGTTTCAAATGTCTTCAAGTAAGTTTTGGGAATTGTTCCAAGGAAATTCTTCATGATATTGAATAAATATTAATTGAAAATTTCTTTTACACATTAATTGCATTGTTTTTATTTTTATTTGTAATTGTGTTAGTACATTGCAAGTTACCTTTATAGATTTTAATCAAATAAACACGTTTCGTTAACTACTTTCCCTCTTAGAATGAAAATAGAAGGATAGGGATGAATGTGGTGTCTAACATGCGAGAGTTCTCGCACGGGTACGCCGAGGTAATGGGGGAAAACTTGTGCTATGGCACAACACAAAGAGCAAACTTTTTAAAGTAATTAAAGTTAAATAGCTTGAAATAAATGGAATACAAAAATCAAAACGCGCTAGCCTACAATACTACGTGAATCAATTAAAAAACAACTAAATTTAAAATTATAGAATGAATAGTGCAAGTCACCCGACAACTGCCAACGATCGCAGTCCAAACGCACGAGTTAAATGTTGGCGGTATCTGGAAGTATGTACACCAACGCCCAGCTGCAAACTCATATTGTAAATAAAACACCGTTTGATATTAAACTCAAGGTGTCGATTCGTTAAGATATTATTCGGATGGTATAACGGTCATCGTATCGGATTGTTGTACCCATGATTGCGGGTTCAAACCCGATCGAAGCCGTGGATTTTTAAGGGCGAAAAAATCCTTCGTACTGCTTCCTTCGGAGGGGAAATAAAGCTGCCATGTTAGTAGATGGCTGCTGGCTAAAGCTGCCGGCTGTCCCATGTTAGTAGATTTACTTGCATATAATAGATCCTCAAGCCTAAATGAAGCCTCTGAGCTAAATTCAAATCGCCTGTTTCGTCGCCCGAGATAATACCTTCTTTCTCCGCTAAATAGTGAAAGGAGCGTAGTGAAATTTGCATGGTCAGACGGAAGAGCGGGCCTGATTGCCCGAGTCTCGCCACGTAAGATACGGCATTAACTAAATTAAACTAAGATATTAAAAATGCAAACATTGTTTGAGCAACATTTCCATGTGCCGAAGTGAGCTTACTAATGCCTACTAAATTGTTTCTAATGCTAACAAATGGTATTTAGTACTCAAAGGTGAAAACATTAGTTTGATTATTTTTTGGCTCGGAATTGCTTTTCTTGAGGTACGTAAGGACGCAGAAAATAATTCAATACTTTTAGTATACAAATCAAATAATTTTTCAATTTTCTCACCCCAGCCATAGCCCGCTAGTATGCTTTAAAGGCATACTAGCGGGCTATGCCCCAGCAAGCTGGCATCGTGACTCTCCAAACCCACTCGGTTCTTCATAACAAATCAAGAAAAGTTAAATAATATTGTGCAATATTGCACGATGCACAATGAGTAGGTCTGTTCTTGGTATTTTCGCACTCCTTTACTTGGCTTTCTCAAGAGTAAAAACTTTTTCTATTATTTGACTATCAAGGAAAGCGAAAAGCTAACTCTCACGGAAGATTGAAATATTTCTTCAAATGTTGTTTTTAAAGAAGTATGAATTGTTCCAAGAATATCTCTCTATAATGTTGAATAAACTTTAATTGAAAATTTGTTTCAAACATCAATTGCATTGTTATTTTGTTTGATATTCTGTAAGTACATTCCTTTATGGAAAGGATAGACAAATGGATAGGGAAAGGGTGGGATTTAACATGCGAGAGTTCTCGCACGGGTACGCTAGTTATTAACATAAATAAATTCTAATAATTTATTTATTTGTTCGAATCACGTTTTAATATCGTGACTCGAAGCCCTTTTGTGTTAATGTCTCTGTTCTTTATACTTTACCCTGCCACCATCGTCCCTTATGACGTAAATTCATTTTTAAGTTTCCTAATATTTTTTTATCCAAAATAACCCCGGTATGTTGATGTACTTCAATATTAAACTTTACGTTCATCCTTGAACAACCATAGCTTCTAAGCAGGATTTCCATTCAAATGGATGAACTCCGATTGATCTAGCTCGGATTTGAAATGGTTTTAGCATTCAGAATTGAAGAAACAGAAAAAACTGTAGTTAACAGTACTTTTCTACGTAATATTTTGAAGGTACAGTGCGATTAAATCTTCACCAATTTTAGGTAAGCTAGTATGATCTTATTAATATATTTTGTGTAGTAACTTACCTCTCATGAGTAATGATTTCGTTATCACGATGATGGGTGACTCGATGAGCAAATATATGACTAATGATACTGCCAATACAAGCACATAATCTGCGAGAAAAATTTGGATCTGTAAAATATAAAGAAGAAAACTTTTTATCTTAGGAAAGTATTATACAACCGGTAGGCAGAGGCAATTTGCAAGAAAACCTATTTTGTACACGTCCACTTTTAGTTCCTGTATGTACAAAATAAACATTTCAATAGCAAATACAAGAATAGAAAATATAGTTTAAAAGTATCGAATATAAAAGAGATTGGACATGATAAATACGTCTCGAGTTGATTATCAGAATTTAGAAATTCAGGGAAAAAAGTGAGAAGAATTATATTAATTTGGTAAGAAGACGAAGATAGCATGTTTAGAGACGTATGGAGAAAATTGGTCGCGGTTTGTGTGACTATAGCCAGTAAGAAAGCTGAAAAACCGAGTTACAGTTACATGAGACATCACAAATGCAAGTTGATCAAACTAAACAGTATTACAATAGCGCTGCTTGCTTCTGCATAATCAGCAGAAATGCTGAAGTGCGTACATGAAATTAATTCTAAAATAACATGCGTGGAAACTACTAGGCAACTAAGAGCAGTTTGTGAGACAACTCATTTGCAAATATTTTACCCTTAAATTTGACCTTTTTCCTGAATTCTTCGGATAATCCCTCATATTTCCGGGTGTTCATCGGTAATTATGATGCACATACTAAAATCAAAGAGGGCTCAATTGACTACGGAGTGTACTAATTTTGGTCGATCTGCGTCATAACGACGCTGGAGAAACTTCAACTAGTTTGTCATGAGAAATAACCGGGCATGTTTATCAGGGTCCGGCAATTATTTTTCTTCTGCCGAAAATTCGCCGTTTTTTCGCGCAGCATTAGGTAACTTTCCCTATTCTTCGTATATTACTCCTTACGTACGTAAGAATACGGGAAAGTGAAAAAATAACTCATGGGCTTCCAGGTGCCGTATAGTGTTTTTGATAGTCTAGTAACCTCCAAACCCTTTTGATGTCTCTACAAATATGTTCAATACCTCCAGCCTAATAGTGAATAAAGAAATCAGCATAGCAGTACGGCTCAAATGAAGGTTGCTATCAGTGAAGGCATGCAGCGCAATTTTAGCCGATTGCAATGAAATAGTTAAATTGTGCAAAGCAAAGTTCTTAAAATAGAGATTTTGAGCTCTAATCGTATCTAAATTAAAAATATTTTGGATAAATATTTACGGAGCTTTAGTCAATTGAAGAGTGTCTATTTCTATGGTTTTAACGTAAAGTTGGCCATATTCGTAAACAGTGAAACAGTCGAGTAATATTCTCTAAGGAAAGCATCGCGTGGCTAACACTAGAATACGTTAATGGTATCAAATGTTAGTAGGTTCTGTTCAATAAATATTTAAAATGTACTTATTGAAAATTCAGTTTTGTTCAAAATTATAGCCATGGTACACGGCGGCGTAAACAAATGATGAACACATCCAACATTTATGAAAAATATTGAATCTCTTGGAATGCTCTAATTGTTATTTTTAGCACATATTCATATGAACTAGTTCCTTGGGCTTAAGATTGCCACATTCGTGAAGATTATTCTAAATGTCGTGATACACTAAAAAGCGTTTCGGAAATGAAATATTCGTTCATGAAAATAGCGAGTTTACTGATTATTTCTGGGCACGGCATTTGAATTGATGCTTCTAGCAGTTATTTTGTGGAGATGCAGGTCGAATAGTGCATTGAAGAATCTTTATAGGTGGCACGTGGGCAATTAACCAATCCCACAGGTCAATATAGAGATAAAATGGCGTCGCCTTCAAATATTTGAAAAGAACTTACGCAAAAGTTCAAATCAAATACGAAACATCGATGTTACCAATTATCGATTTTCAAAATTAAAATATCCATATTAATAAAACATTGATCGTAAACCATCAATGTTTTTAAAATATCGATGCGATGTTTTAAAACTGGTTTAGGAATCTCTAAAATAAAATTCGTGGGCGACAAAATTTAATTTTACAGTGACCTTGTTTGTAACAGCTTCCTAAGTTCACTGAAGAAGGGGTTGGAAAGAAGAGGGGAAGTCTTAAACAGCTTCAAATGGCAGAGGCAGAGACAATCCGTAGGTGGCTCATCGGTTTAGAAAGAGGCTGGCAGATAACTCTCCACCCTAGGCGTTAGAAGAGAGTATTCATAAGAGCATCGAAGAACTAAGTGCTCGTTCAAATTAATTACTATAAAGAAATATATTTTGAGAAAACAATAATTTTGAGCTAATTATGAAAATAATTTTTATCAAAATGCTTGTGGTGAAAATTGTATTTTCTTTCCTTTTCATACGTGATGCCACGGCACACTGATACTAATCTACAACTGCCACTGTGCTACTGCATTGCAGAAGCTACATATTCTTATTGCCCCTGTCTGGAATGCAATCCGGGCCCTTGTGCATGAGAAGCGAGAATGCTTACTACGCGACGTACGACGTACTTCCGGTGTGTCGTATCTGTTCACATTGTTATAATTGACTCTGCGCATGTTCACTTTCATAAAAATGTATCAGATTGTGTTTCTCGTAAAACTCTCTTTTTATGTTCCCTAATTCGTGGAAATCCCAGAAATGTAAAAATGTCTTGTCATACCGAGAGTTTGATGTTTTTAATGTAAAACATGGCAATTACGTGTCAAAGACTCTGTAGATGCCAGGTACGCGTAGGAAGGCGACAGAGGCGCCAGTCGTCACCACCGACAGGGCGATGAGCGCCATTACCAGCTGCCGCCCCCTGCGCCAGCGGAAGAGCGGCAACACCACCAACGGCGCCACGGCCACGAACTGCATGTCGGCTGCGAGGAACCACGACGGTTGCATGCACTGGATCAACATCAGTTACAGGATTGACATTCAGAACGTCTTCTGTATATCTCGAATACCATAGTATACAAAAAACAACGTGCTAATATTTGGATTCATCGAGATGTGAGTTATCTTAACATCGTAATTCAGGAAAATGACAGGGAACGAATCTCGTAATAGAAAAAAAATAGATATATTGTTCTTACCTGACTGCGTGCATCTTGTGTCAATTTTCTCTGGTAGCTCTATAAATAAGAGAAATATGCAGGATGCAGGGTAAAACAAAACTAGTGGTGCTACAGAATGGCACGGACTTTCCTGTATTAGTTTTCTATTTCCTTGGGTCTTCGCTAGCTATTTCGAATTGCCACATACTCTTTCTTACCAGCTACCATCTATCACCGCCAAAGGTGCATTTTTTTGTCATTTTCTTAACTTTTTCGGTTTCCTATTGGTAGAACGAAAATATTAATTTTAGAATATTAAAAAACACAAAAACCTAGCCTTGAATGGCAATTTTCTTTTAAAAATTATGTGCCGTTTTAAAGAAAATTGCGTTTTAGCGCTACTAAAAATGCGAAATTTAAAGCTCATTTTCATAGAAAATTTTTGAGTTTTCAAAATACTTTATTTGAAGTTATTTGAAGCACTTACACTCACAAATACAATAATGTTTACAAATTGCTGGTAATGCGAATATTAAAGATGTGAGAGATCCTTTTTAAAAAAATAAAAATGAGTAATTTTTGAAAAAGCAAAAAAAAATCCTCAGAAAAAACTTTACGTCATATTAAAGAGTGCAATTAGCACTATCCGTTCGAAAAGTTTGAACAAAAAATTTGTAGCCATTTATGAGAAAATGGCGTTTGAGCGTTTCTGAAAAAGCGGAAATTTGAGCTAGTTTCCACAGAAAACGGCTGTGTTATCGATAAACTTTACTTGACATTATTTAAAGCACATGAACTCTTAAATATAATAATGTAAACAATTCGCCGCTAATGTAAATATTACGACGTGAGAGACAAATAAAAAGAATTACATTTTTGCAATTTTTGAAAAAACAAAAAAAAACTCAGAAATAAACTTTACGTCATATTAAAGAATGCAGTTAACACTATCCGATCGAATAGTTTGAAGACTTTTTTTAGCCATTTATGAGAAAATGGCGTTTGAGCGTTTCTGAAAATGCGGAAATTTGAGCTCCTTTTTACAGAAAACGGTTGTGTTTTCGAGAAACTTTACTTGACATTATTTAAAACACATGTACTCATACATATAATAATGTGAACAATTCGCCGCTAGTGTAAGTATTAACGACTGCGACGTGAGAAACAAGTCAAAAATATTACATATTTGCAATTTTTGAAAAAACAAAAAAAAAATAGAGCAATATGGTGTTCATGTCATCTCATAGGGTACATTTAGCACTATCCCTACCAAAAGTTTAAAGAAAAACTTTGGAGCCGTTTTTGAGAAAATCTAGTTTTTGTATTTTTTTTTAAATTGCAAATATTGAACGCAATATTGCGCGAAAACTATTAAACTTTTCAGAACAATGTACACGACCTTAAACAAAGAACTCACTTTGAGAGCACATTTTATTTGAAGGAAAAATCTCTATCTTCAATTTTGTAGTTGGAGAAAGACGCCGAAAAAAATTCAAACTTTCACAATTTTCGAAAATTCAGAGTTATCCGTGAAAATCGGACCTACGCCATGTTAGAGTAAAATAAGTGTATATTACTCTATTCATACAAGAAATTTAAAGAAAAAATTTGGAGCCGTTTTTGAGAAAATTTTGAAAATGTCCGGGGAGCTTTATGTAAAGTACCCACAAATTTTGAAAAATCTTTTTCAAAATCTCAAAGCTTCGACTAGAATCAGATCGACTGGGAAATATCCATTTTGGAAGAAATCGTACGTATGGTTTAGGCGCTAGCAGTTCACAGACGGACAGACAGACAGACGGACAGATGGACAGACAGACAGACATTTTCCTTTCAATTGTTTTTTCGATATCAAGAACCCACAAAGGAGGGTTTCCGGCTACAGCACGTGTTAGGGGATTTTTTTTCTTAATTTAGCAACTGGTTTTATCCACTTTTTCGTTTTCACGGCCCGGCAATTAATTTTTTTCCGCCGAAAATTGGCCATTTTTTCGCGCAGCATTACATAACTTTCCCTATCACTCCTTGTATTCGTACGTATACGGGAAAGTAAAACTAATGATTATGGATCAACAATTGAAAGGAGGAGTAAAATGAGTGGTTAAATAAA
Organism: Acheta domesticus; assembly: GCA_031308135.1. Taxonomy (NCBI): domain Eukaryota; kingdom Metazoa; phylum Arthropoda; class Insecta; order Orthoptera; family Gryllidae; genus Acheta; species Acheta domesticus. The sequence goes on from JAHLJT010002406.1 coordinate 68,080,892, forward strand.
ATTGTGTGCACATTGAAAATGACTTACGTAAAATAAAGTAACAATTACATGACTAAACGTATAACTAAGAAAACAATCGTTTGAATAACTGAGTTGTCCGTTGCACCTGGCCATTAAATGTTAATTGTCCGTAACAAAATGTTCAGTACCTTGATTAGAGTCCACGCCGTGCATCTTTATTCTACAATACACTTTGATACAAGATCTTGCATCCACTATGGCTTCAACACCTAAAAATTCTTGAAACTATGACCGCCCGGCACCGAAAACATGTCCAATGACGGCGAAAGACCGAACTAATGTCTTAATACCAAATATGCTTGATTATGAGAAAAAAAATTGAAAACCATGAAGAACGTGCACTAAATTATTACATGAAAACTTTTGAATAAGTTTGTGCACTCGGGTAACGTATATTACTGTTCCGTACACCACACAAAGCCCTCGCGGGCGTCTCTTTTCCTCGTCAGACACCCGCCGCGCGGAGCCGGCGCGCCCACGGCCGCCGGCCTCCCCCTTCCCCGGCGGCCACCCACAGGTCTCCGAAGGGCCTGCTACCCCCTCCAAAAGGCCCTTCCCCCGTGTCTGCCAAATAGCCTCAAACGGAACATCCCCCGCGAGACGGGACTTGTCGACACTCCGGAAGCCGGGAACTACGGTTGTGTGCGCTCTCAGCGCGTGATCGAGACCCATTGCGTTTCGCGCGTCTCACTAAGCTGCCCTCGGCAGTTGTGAACCATCAGGTTCCGAATTGGTTATTGCGCTTCGCTCAACGCGCAACGCTGCCCGCGGCAGTTCGGCACCATTCACATTTATCCGTAAAGGTGCCATTTCACGTCGGAGTGAATTTCGCCAAACAGTACCTCCCACACCTGAGGGTACCTTGACCACCCACACCTGAGGGTGGCGCATGACCGTGTGGGACTCCATGGTCTTACCCACCGCAGTTGAGCCACGTGCGCCGCAGGGTGGCTACTTCCGAGCCCGATAAGTGGGACACTGTGCGGGACCTGCGTTCCTGCAGCATCCCGGAGCGGCAACGCAGATCACGCCAGCCAGAACGTGAACCAGGTACCACACAGCTAGCGTGCACCTAAAGGTGCACTGGGACAAGTGATGCCAGGAGAAGGAACCTCACAACTGTAATTGAGTTCAAATAAACATGTGCAATGTCAATTTCATTATTGCTTCACCCAGTCAACTCAGATTCCATCCATTCTACCAGCGCAATCCCTCTTCCCCCGTCCCGGGCAGCACGGTCCGGCGCGGCGGTATTTACTTTGGATAGAGAAGGCCCCATCACATGTCCTCCGCATCACCACCTCCACTTCGCTATCCTCCCCCTTCTCTATCCACTTACTATTGAGAACATGTAGATAACCAAAATGATTTGCATAATGAAAATGTGTTTCAGTCATCAGGGAGCACTAACAGTCACGTTACGGACCTTGAAGTCATAACGTCTTACCTTAGACCTTAGGTTCGACCTTATACCTTCGTTAATATTTCACGCCTGTTGGAGTCTGTACGATCACCTTACAAACGCAAAACGGCCGCAAAAAAGAAGGAAAGATTTCATTTCTCCAACTCTGATAACAGATTCTCGTAGGTGAGGCAGTTACAATTATTCCTTACCAACTCTACAACGCTGGTAGAAATTAACGTAAAATGCTGGAGATGTGACACGTAAGAAATTCGCGGAAAAGAAGTTGACTGTACATTCATCGTGGTGGGCCACAAAATGTAAAACTCCGTAGATTGACTCATATGGTGATTTAAATGTCTCACCACTAGCGTACAATATTTAATATATTATGCAACTTCTTTGTACTACGCTTGAATTGCTTCTTTTGTTATAATGCATTACAGCAATGTCCCTATTGCTAAAACTCTTCCGAACGTTGTTCATTACGACCATATAAAGGTATTAGTCACGTGATCAATAGAGTTTAGGATGTCTCCTTTCGCCTGGCGCTGAAACTCCCTAAAGCGACGTGAACGTCGCCCTCCTTTGCTAGGGCAAGAATGGATCGAAGGGAGCCGGAATTCTCTTGCGCTACGTTGCACAATAATTTGCGCTAAGCCGCATGCGCCCCAAACGGTAGATTAATATACTGCTGATGGCGAAGCTCGTTCGGAAGGCATGCAGCGTTTCTACAAACAGGGTTTAAACCGTGGTCTCCCTATCCACGGAGTTAACTTATCCTTCTGGTATAAGCATCTCATGCATTCTACAAACGCAGTTACACCAATGGCATAACTATCCCTCGCATGGAACACGGTAGCAATAGTTGGCAGTACTGAAGCACGAAATTACAATGCTTTCTGGGTATTATCGACGTTCCGTGGATAAGATTTCAGCAGAGCACGCTGACTTGTCTCAGGCGGGAGTGCAAATTGCGGAGCCTTGAACGTATATACGAAGACACCCGAGCGATCGGAGAGCTTGAGCTTGCGCCACTGGGGTTGATTTGAGTCTTGTGCTCTCTCGAGACAAGTTATTTACATTAAAATTGCCCAATTAGCAAATAAATTAATGTATCTTACTGACATTTTAATTAACTGTTTATTATACATGTTTAAATAATCATGTTTTATTTTCAAAGTATGTTTATTAGTATCTGAGAAAAAGATGTTTACTTTTGGTATTGCCTATCACTCCAAAATAAATTAAAAATAACCAAATATTTTTTAATTCTAAAAGTAATGGCTTTCGACAAAAATACTACCATAATTATATTAATCTACAGGTTCCTAAATTATTACTTTAATTGATTGAAAATTAAATGGAGGAGGTGGGTAATTAAATGGGTAAGATGGAGCTTTTTAAATATGGGAGAATGTAAGGAAAATGAATTACCGGGAAAGTGAAAATGAAAATTTAAGATTGCACATACACAGTTTATTAATAAATGTTTTCTTTACAATTACCCAGAAGCATACATTGCACTTTCACCATCTTTTTTCTTTTCTTCTTTTATTGACTTGACTATGCAAAATTACTATCCAAATAAGACTATGCAACATTAAAATTACCTTGTTTTTTACCAAGGTAACACCCTTCACTTTTCATTCTTGAATTATTTTTTTAAACCAATTCTAAATCTTTACATCACGTGTCTTATACAGTCCTTTTTTTCTAATAATAAAGTTGTCTCTATAGACGTTTAGTTACACAAGGCGATTGAAAGTCTTTGCATCACCATCCGACAGTATTGTTGTGTATCTAAAATTATGAGACAGGACCCTCTTCCTCAATATCTCAATTGCAGCTACCCATACTTATACTCTCTGCAGCTACCTCCATTGCATTTGAAAATTCATTAAAATTATTATGACACTCACCACTTAAATCATGAATTTCTTTTAATTTTTTATATTCACAGCTTTTTTCTCCTAATTTCCTCTTGTTCTTTTCACAAGTGCCACAGTATTTTGACAAAATGAAATCAGTAACAAGACCAGTCAAGGTATAGATAACAAGTCCCATTCCATAATGAGGTGTATGTATGAGATGTATCGTTTATGCCATGTTCCATAGTACAATACTGATACATTTATAACTGAATCTAGTACATTGTGTAAGCTTCATGTATGGCTGCATATGAAAGCCTCAAAATTTCCTCTTTCATTTTTGCATAATTTTTAATAACAGCAAGAACACGAGAATTGGGTTAAAGTAGGGTGTACGGTACACCCTCAGAGAAGCGATGTGGCGGGGGGGGGAGGGGGGAAGGGGTGAGGGGAAAGGGATGGGAAGGGAGGGGGAAGGGGAAGCGGCGGGAGGGGGCAGAGGAGGAGGAGGAGGAGGAAGACGATAGGAGTCCCCATAAGCCTTCCCTCAAATTACGCCACGCGCTCTGATAGAAATGAATAAAACTTACCGAAAGGCGGTTTTTAAGGTAGGTGCCGTAAGGAACGACAAAAATTGATACCTGAATCACACTCAACCTGCTTCCCGCGACCATGACCTCTTCCGCACTGAACACTTTCGCGCATGAGAAGTGGCCTCTTTCTTGCTACACTTCCACTCGAAAACATCACTCAGTTACTTTCGCTTGGCCAACCTCATCGGACACTTACATAAAAAACACGAAAAGCCTGCAGCAATCAAACCATGTTCTTGCGCCCATTCAAATACAGCCACACACCGTTTCCGGCGCAACGCGTAAATAAAAGCCACATTTATTCTCACAATCGTAGCACAAACACTCGACACTCAAAAACACAAATCACGAAGAATTTGAAGAACACATGAAACGTAACTGCACAACAGCTACCCCAACACAGAAAATCAGTTGCACACCCACCATGTTCCAACCAGTATTTCGGAATGAAAACTCAGACAAGAAATTGCCTCCCCTAACTTATGACGCCACGTCCGTGACCAATTACGAACCATTAAAATTATTTCAATAGTGTATTTATTACAATTTATTAAAATCGCCCACGCCTTCGACGCGCGCGCGCGCGCGGCAGCCTCGCCGGCGAAACCGCCCACACTTTGCTTTTTATATGGGTCATTCCATATTAAATCAACACAATTTTAATTAAATTTTACCTCACCATTTTAGATTCAGATGAAATTCAACACATAGGTAGTATCAATGAAGAATAAAAAACTACAAATTTTGAGTAAAATATTTCCACCCGTTTCGGAAATACAGCCATGTATAATTTTGCAAAATTGGCTTCCCGAAAATTTTTAAATTGATGTAGAACCTCGCCAAATTAAGATAGAGATCTGAAACAGGTGTCATTTTTCAGCTTTCTTTATGGCCTTTTATAAGATATACAACTCAATAGGAGTTGCGTTCAAAAAGGTTTTCAAATTTGAATTTAAAATTTTGATTTTGAGTTTTTTGAAAATGCTCATCTTCAAAAAAATTGAAAAAATTCTATAATAATCCTTGTATATATCCAAACAGATGGTGCAAGTTTAAAAATGGGACTGCAATGGGTTCATATGGTAATCTTTATTTAAAATGCACAATATTTACTTACTCTAGATTTTACTGATTTAAAATGCATTTTATTTCAAATTATAAGACCTAATATATACAAATTATTACTTTGTGTTTTTTGTTGGTGAGTGTGTTGTGCTTTATTGTTATGAATTTTCTTCTTCTTCTTCTTCTTCTTCTTCTTCTTCTTCTTATTATTATTATTATTATTATTATTATTATTATAGAGCGGAATGTCATGCAATTGCATATTTTTACTGACTGCCTATCGAAAGGAAATGTATATAACTTTACCTGTCACCAAAAATAAAACAAACCATGGTCACCTTTCAGTTGATGAACCAGATGCGTGGGAACATTTAAGCGAAATGAATCGTTGAGGAATGAACACCAACTCTGAGCAGCGTCAGCTGGTTATTTACCATCATGCAGAGGGTTAATGATGCCCAAAATTTTGCAAATGCCATTAATGAAAAAAGCACTGTGAGTGACAATCTCATGGTCCATCAATGAATAGGCGATTGAACTGCAACCCGGAGGAGAACGTCCGAAGACTTTCTGATCCAGAAGAGAATCTTGTTGTGAAAATAATAAAGAAAAAATCCTCCCCCTCGTATTAATACAACAAAAGTTACTCCACAGTTATAAATTGGAATTGGCAAGAAACTAAATCCCGAAACCGTGCGAAGGGTACTAAGGAAGTTCAATTTCCCTAGCCGCGTTGTCAGAAGAAAGCCACTTCTAAGTTGACAGAGAAATACCCGAAAATATCTGACCTCGATCCTCTTCTCCACAAAAACCTGGAATATGTATAAAACCTGGAATATATTTTAGTGCATGTGCACTAAAATATACCGCATACATTAAAATACGCATTTAAACTAAAAAATTGCACACATGCAGAATAAAAATAAAGTAGATTTGTTTTATTTTTGGTGATAGATAAAGTTATATACATTTCCTTTCGATTTGCACAGTCAAAACATTTGCAATTGCATGAAGTTCCGCGGTCTAATAATAATAATAATAATAATAACAATAAAACACAACACACTCACCAACAAAAAACACAAAGTAATAATTTGTATATATTAGGTCTTATAATTTGAAATAAAATGCATTTTAAATCAGTAAATATTGTGCATTTTAAATAAAGATTACCATATGAACCCATTGCAGTCCCATTTTTAAACTTGCACCATCTGTTTGGATATATACAAGGATTATTATAGAATTTTTTCAATTTTTTTGAAGATGAGCATTTTCAAAAAACTCAAAATCAAAATTTTAAATTCAAATTTGAAAACCTTTTTGAACGCAACTCCTATTGAGTTGTATATCATATAAAAGGCCATAAAGAAAGCTGCAAAATGACACCTGTTCCAGCTCTCTATCTTAATTTGGTGACGTTCTACATCAATTTTAAAATTTTCGGGAAGCCAATTTTGCAAAATTTTACATGGCTGTATTTCAGAAACGGGTGTCACATTACATTTCATACTACCTATGTGTCAAATTTCATTTGAATCTGAGATGGTGATGTAAAATGACTGTGTTTATTTAATATGGAATGACCCATATGTATGTAATAAGTTATGCGTATTGCTCCCCACCTCTCCCTGCCGAATGGTTCCCCTCATAATCCCCCAAATACCCCTCGTCCCCTCCACCGTGGCTCCCCCTCGCCGGAGCGGCGCGAAGGGCCGGTTTGAACGACTTCCTTAGGTTGCACCGTACTCTAGACTTCAGCCGAGAATTGTAAGTTGAAACATTCATTGATGGTAAACCAATTACCATTGAAACTGCTCTACTGCTGAATAGCCCCTACCTATTTGCAAAGAAGCATCCACAATTTTCCTATTCACTTCATATGGTGGCTTAGGACAAGATGATGTTACAGGAACACGAGGGCTAGTTGAAACTTTATTTAACACTTGTTCACAATTATTATTACACTTGCTCACTAACTGATGAGCAAATGACATTGATTGTTTTACTTCAATGAATAGGAGATTTGAGGATCCACAGACAGCACTCACACACATCCTTTTTAGTTAATGTTTCCAAACACACTTATGAAGTAACATGTAAGTGCAATTACCTTCTTCAGATATTTCACTATATATCGGAAAAACATCAGTGAACTTGGAAAAAATGTTCGCACTGGCTGATGGTGTGACCGGTGTAATTTTGTCAGATAATGAACAATCCTTGACATCTGATCCTAAAAAAGTTTCTTCTTCCTCAGCACTGGCACTTGTGACTGCAATCTCCTGCTGTTTCTTCTTTACAAAAGCTGCATTTTTATTACCAGTGCACTCCTTTGCACCAACATAAATATAACCTAAACCAGCCGCCGGAAAATAAATTGAGAACATTAAATATTTATTACACAACACCTACCAATTAACTAAGTTATAGAAAAGTTAAAATAAAGAAACTAATGAGACTAATAGTTTGGAATCGTTCTTGTAAAACGAAAGTTAACAACAAACCTTGTTAATTGCACGACCACTTTAAATTTCTGCCATTTCGAAAGAAAGTTTTGCGCCATGGAAGTCCGATCGGCTCTGCTCCAATAGATCAGCTGTAAACCACTACTGACCACTGCCGCCATTTGCAAACTTCGACCCGGGATAAGCGCGGGATAAGGGCCTAACCCTAGGCCGAGTGGTAGGTTACGAAATTCCAGTACTTATACCACCTGGAGGGGATAACTCGTGATTGTAGAAAGCACGAAGGAGCGCTGTACCCGGAAAAACGTTATTCTGTGGTTTAAACCCCAATCATAAAAACGGCCTTTAGTTATTTTCACTGCACTATATAGTAAATATTATTCAATCTATTAGTCAACGCAACGATTCGTTTAGTTTTCTCCACTAGATGCCATTCGTCACGGGCATTCGTCACGTCACTTGATGGCATTCGTCACGGGCTGTTTAGTGATCATTACTATATTTGTACGTGCATCAGTGTGTTTAACTAAACAGCAGTTTCGTGAACTTGACTAAGCCCTTTGTTCTACGAAAATCTACTATACCGTTTTGTTGAATCTATTACGTGATTAATTGTCTGAACTAAACATTTCTCTCCGTGTGTAGAACCTCTTCAAATTAAGACAGAGAGCTGGGACAGGTGTCTTTTTTCACTTTTCTTTATGGTCTTTTATATGATATACAACTCAATAGGTGTTGGGTTAAAAAAGTTCTTCAAATGTGAATTTAAAATTTTGATTTTAAGTTTTTTCAAAATGCTCATCTTCAAAAAAATTCTAAAATAATCCGTATATGTTTCCAAACAGATGGTGCAAGTTTAAAAATGGGACTGCAATCGGTTCATATGGTAACCTTTACTTAAAATGCACAATATTTACTTAATCTAGACTTAACTGAAACTGAAATTTACATTTTTGTAATTTTTGAAAAAAAACAACAGATAGACCAATATGGCTTTTATGTCATCTGATAGAGTACATTTACCACTATCCCTACCAAAAGTTTAAAGAAAAAATTTGGAGCTGTCATTGAGAAAATCTTGTTTTTGTAATTTTTTAATGTTGCACAAATTGCCACGCAATATTGCACGAAAACTACTAACATTTTGAGAAACATTCATATGACCTTCATGAAAGAACTCAATATGCAGAACAAATTTAATTTGAAGAAAAAACCTCTATCTTCTATTTTGTAGCTGGAGAAAGACGCCGAAAAAATTCAAACTTTCACAATTTTCGAAAATTCAGAGTTATCCGTGCAAATCGGACCTACTGCCATGTTAGAGTAAAATAAGTGTATATTACTCTACTTCATACAAGAAATTTAAAGAAAAAATTTGGAGCCGTTTTTGAGAAAATTTTGAAAATTCCCGGGTGGCTTCATATAAAGTACCCCCAAATTTTGAAGAATCTTTTTCAAAATCTCAAAGCTTCAACTAGAATCAGATCGACCGGGAATATCTATTTTGGAAGAAATCGTACGTATGGTTTAGGCGCTAGCAGTGTTCACAGACGGACAGACGGACGTTTTCCTTTCAATTGGGTTTTCGGTATCAAGAACCTAGAAAACAGTGTTTCTGGCTACACCACGTGTTAGGGGATTTTTTCCCTTAGTTTAGCAACTGGTTTTATCCACTTATTCGTTTTCACGGCCCGGCAATTAATTTTTTTCCGCCGAAAATTGGCCATTTTTTTCGCGCAGCGTTACATAACTTTCCCTATACTACGTATATCACTCCGTGTATTCGTACGTATACGGGAAAGTAAAAATATTTACGGTTATATCATGAATTTAAAAATACAAAAAATATTGTAAAAGTATACTGTAATATTACAATAGCTGGTAAATATTAGGAGCGTTATTAAAACGTTGCAAACAAATACTTCAACTACAGGTGGACCACCTAAATTGTCCACTGCAAATATCATGAAAACGGTTCGAAGTATCGACATGTTATTTGCGCGATGTTGTTGCAGAGGGGGCAAATAACATATTTTGTTTTCTTGTTTGTAACGTATGTAACATTAGAGATACAACTTTGATTTTTTAAATGGAAGTATATATTTTTCTCCATCATTCTAAAGATCTTTAAAAATGCAATGCAATAATATAATATTGTTAATATTCGAAAAGTATTTGTTGCAAAAACAGGGCAATTAGAACTTGGTAAATGCCATGCTGCAGCGGCAAGGACAGCTCACCTTGCTGATATTGTAAACGTGATTCAACGCACCTTGTCGGAAAACGAGAATGTTCGTCGATCGCGAGACTTCCTATGCTCTTACTTATATATATTTTCTTAGATTATATTTTCTTTGAACATTTATGAAGCAACATTTTTTTTCATTTACCATGTATTAATTGATAATCACATAACGAAACACTGCATACTGTGCAATTCGAAGTTAAGATTTAATTTGGAATCAATGAAAATTTGAATACGTCGAAACCTAAAAGCTAGTTTAGTGCAATCTAATGCAGCAAACATTACACGCACGCACAAACACACACACAAAGGCTGAAAAATAAATCGAATACACACAAATAAACCGCTTCAAATGTAGACTACAAGTTTTATTTCGCTGCCTTTAGACCTCCATTTCAATAATATTTTGCGCGGTTGAGGATCAGGGGATTGTACGTTCCAAAGGTAATCGTCATAAATTCATCACAAGAAAGTATATTTTCTGTGATATTAGACTTTCTTTCAGGTTTCTCTCACAGCACTTATAACGAATTTTTCAGAAAAACTGATCATTCTATGGATCGCCGATGATATCTCGAAATATAAAGAACGCATATAACAAGAAGTAACAAAGAAATCACGTTTTACCGTTTACGATTGACGAAATCAGAAACGAGATTTGCTCATTGATATGAAAATTCCTTCTGTTGACGAGAGGCCAAAAATGATTCAAATTTGGCGCCGTCCGAGTAAACCAAATATTTAAAAAATCCTATGGCATTAATTACTATCTCAGAACATACATTTTGAACTTCAAGCGTTCGAGAAAGAACAATTTTCTCCAAATTCCGCGCACTAATTATAAAGAAAGAAGAGGAATCATTTCTTTCACGAAGTGCGAATATCTCGAAAACTAGGCGTCTGATCGCAAAAATTCAATTCGGTCGCCCAACCTATGATCAGGGTTTTCGCTAACGGAAGAACTTTTCGATTTTCGAATTTCACCCCAATGTTGTGCGTCGTAGCACGGAATTTCATGGCGAATTCACAGGTGAAGTTCGTTTTTCGATCCGACTCTTAATTTTCAAGAAATTCGCGAAATCCCTGATCGTAAGTTGGGGACTCCTATTTTGCCCCTTTTTGCGATCCAACGCCTACTTTTCGAGATATTCGCGAAAAACAAAAAAAATATTTCGATTTTCGAATTTAACCCCAATGCTCTGCGTCCTTGCACGGAATTTCATGGCGAATTCACTGGTGAAGTCCGTTTTTCGATCCGACTCTTAATTTTTGAGAAATTCGCGAAAAACCTGCAATCATTACGCATGCTAATTTTTATTTTTCTGTATTGTTTACTTGTTTCCTTTTTTAAACCCCATAGTGACATTTGATAATAAATACTTCAGAATCGTACACTTCTGAACCAATGACTGATGATTACCGGAAAGGAATTAGCTTTCCCGGCCAATCGGGCCAATTGGACCCATTACTAATTTTTTATATTTACTCGGCATCCGCGATCGCCCACTATTTCAATATCGCACCATGTCATTGTTGTGTATAGAGTAAAAAATGGGAACTTAGGACTTGATTATTAGAACACGTGACATTCTACAGCAATGTAAACAACTGAGTACCTGCCGCTATTGCATCAGCTGTACTTAATATGAAAATAATAATTTTGAGGGAAAATATTGTTTATTGCAGTCTTACAAAAATATATTATAAATACACGTAATAAGGATAATAATATAAATTTGACAGTTATGTAATGTTTAAATGTATTATGTTGTCGTTATTATAGGGGGACAAGTTTGAAATCTCCCTTTTGGGAGGTGCTTCCTTCCGCGGGTTTCTCCCACCGCTGTTACAGTGCCAGAATATCTGACCTTCTGCGCGCACGCGATTCGTCGCCCTCCCCCAGCAAGGAGGAGCTATAAGTCATCAATGTCACTGCAGCCTTCGCCGTGTGACGTCATTGTCCTTCTCACACTCAGAGGAACTGCCCCGCAAAGAAACGATAATTTTGTCCACTTTTGCTTTCGTCGACATGTCTGTTTTCATATATTGTTCTTCGATTTTCTTAACGTGTTCACAACACTTCTTCCATTGATTTGGGCAATATTTAGAAAATAATATTCGGCATACATTTTCTTGAACTCATAGACGGGTACCGATGCTTTCTTTCGTAACATGATTCCTAATGGAACTCCAAACTAAATCGATGGAATTGAGATCGGGATGGTAAAGAGGGAGCTTGATATTCAGGATATATTACCAGCAAACAGTTGTCCTAGTGTTAGAAACAAATACACACAATATTACGCCTCTGAACTTCACTTGAAATTAGGCCTACTCTAAGGCACACGCTGCACAGCACTCGAAGACGAAAGGGACAGGACTGAGGACCAGGGGCGATGCTTCCTATACATGTTTCTTTTACCGAATTTTAATACATTAAGGGCCGGTTTCACCACCTTCGATTAGTGTTTAACCTCGTCTATCTTGGAGTTTAATCGCGTTTAAGGTTCTTCGCGAGTTTCACCACGCATATTAAACGGGTTTACTAGAAGTTAAACTCACGAGGAGTTAAACGCCCGAGATCGGCCGTTTAAGCGAAGGTAATCGCGTTTATCTGCTATCCATTCTCGTTTCCACGGTGTTTGAGGTTATTTAAACGCAGTATTATAGCAGTATGATAGTAGCAGGTTCATGCTTCTAGATCAATATAATATAGTTTTGTTTATTATTTGTCTACATTCCTGGAAGTGTATTTCCATCATATAAGTAGACAAAATCAACAAGCAATGTTTAAAAACATATCAATTTTATTTACCCATATACATTATAAACAATTTCACAAAAATGACAGAGTTTGAAAGAAAACTATTGTAAACGGATTATAATTCACACAAAACAACAAATATTGAAGCTAAATACACATGCTGATTGATAACCAGAAGTAATTTGTGGTTCTTCTATGATGGTACCTCACAACGCCATACCATGCCTGCAATTAGGTGTGTTTAAAAGGAAAGGAAATTGGCCAAGCAGGTACTATTTGAAACAAAATATACTTCTGGTAACAGTCTATTCCAAAGATGAAAATACAATGCTGTTCTGATTTAAAAAAATTGCAAAGAATGTTTGACAACTCATTGCCAATTACACTCATAAATATGTTTGTTACTGTGTTCATCTAGACATACAGCAGAGCAGTAGATATGAAAAGCGTAATTCGAAATCCAAAATAATTAAAAATAAACAAAGAAAACAATTCATCAATACTCAATATATCAATTCATGAATTCAATCAATCAATTCATGAATACTCAATATAAATAATGTGAAGCTTACCTAAAATATTCTTTATTAAAAACTGTAAATTCGAAATAAGTCAAATAAAATTGTTACGGTATTCTAAAATTGAAGTGCCAAGGCAGGGAACCATGGTAACATAAACAACCATGTTCTGTTTTATTATATACAGAATAAATAAGAAACCTACAGGACAGTATAATGGATACATAGATTTACTATAATTTATAACAAAGAAAAGGCAATTGTACATGTGATGGCAAAGAAATATTATTTATAACAAATCAATTTTTAAAATTTATCCAATACAGAAAGTATGTAGGAGTGAATCGTAAAAAGTTGATAAAAGCATTGGACTCAACTTGTGTATTAACACAATTATTAGTTTTTATGTAAAATGTTTCAAGAACAATCAAAGAAAATTGTCTTTAAAAATAATATTCTAGAACTGAGCTTGAAAATACTTATTGCAATGAGAGCTATCTTAAGTCATATTGAATTTAATTTTAATAACAAAATTTATAGTCAAAAGAAGGGTACACCTATTGGTGGTCCATAAAAGTGCTCTTTTTGCAGAGTTTGTTTTAAGAAAACTGTGATCAACAAATTCTGAAAAATATAAAACATGAATTATATCTCAGATATGTTGACGATACTTTGTTTATTCTATCTGAGAATTCTATAGATACTGTATTACAATAAAATATATCTACTAATAAATATCTACAGTACCGTAAAATCAATATACAATGTGTAGATATTTTTTATGGGTTTAGCAAGAAATGAGGTGGCTAACATCGCAAGTAGTAACTATAATCATAACTTCAATATTAATTTTTTTACTAACCATATCTGAGCATTGTTTCATCTTTCATTGTAATTGGAGTTTTCACCTATACAATTGTATTTGTTACCAGAAATATGTTTTCATTTTTGAAGTACAAGCTTGGCTAGCTTCCTTTTCTTTTCAACACCCAAGAAATCATAAATATGGTAAGGTGTGAAGTGAGAAGTGATGCCATATCAATGGGCCACAGACTACATTTGCGTACCAATCAACATGTGTATTTAACCTCCATTATATGTTGTTGTATGTAAGTATTCTCAATTTATTTTCTAAATTCTGAGTCAATTGAAATGCATAGTATGTATAAGTAAAACTTTTTTTTATATATGTTTTTAATAACACAAGGCTTTTTGCACTTATGAATGTGCTATATCCCTCAAATAAGTTTTTGAAAACATTGGGAAACAAATAATTCAAACCTTAAAAAACGGACTTCAAACTTCAAAAAACATCGAAAAACGGACTTCACCAGTGCGCATATCTCGTAATCGGTCGCACCACCAATACGCACATCTCGTAAACGGTCTTATCGATAAAAGAAGGTTAATTTGGATACTCAACCTACGATCATGTTTTTTGCGATTTTCTCGAAAACTAAGAGTCATATCGAAAAACCGACTTCACCAGTGAATACGCCATTAAATTGCATGCTAGGGCGTAAAATATTCGCGTCCATTTCGAAAATCGAAAATTTTTTCCGTTTTTCGCGATTATTTCGTAAACGGTGCGTCGTATCGATAAAAGAAGGTTAATTTGGATCCTCAACCTACGATCATGTTTTTTGCGATTTTCTCGTAAACTAAAAGTCAGATCGAAAAACGGACTTAACCAGTGAATTCGCCATGAAATTGCGTGCTAGGGCGTAAAATATTTGGGTCCATTTCGAAAATCGAAACTTTTTTCCGTTTTTTGCGAATATCTCGTAAACGGTGCGTCGTATCGATAAAAGAGGGTTAATTTGGATCCTCAACCTACGATCATGTTTTTTGCGATGTTCTCGTGAACTAAAAATCAGATCGGAAAACGGACTTCACCAGTGAATTCGCCATGAAACTACGTGCTAGGGCGTAAAATATTCGGGTCCATTTCGAAAATCAAAAAAGTTATCCGTTTTTCGCGATATCTCCTAAACGGTGCGTCGTACCGGTAAAGGAAAGTAAATTTGAATCCTCAACCTACGATCATGTTTTTTGCGATTTTCTCGAAAACTAAGTGTCGGATCGAAAAAACGGACTTCACCAGTGAATTCGCGATGAAATTGCGTGCTAGGGCGTAAAATATTCCGGTCCATTTCGAAATTGGAAATATTTTCGGTTTTTTCGCGATTATCTCGTAAACGGTGCGTCGTATCGATAAAAGAAGGTTAATTTGGATCCTCAACCTACGATCATGTATTTTGCGATTTTCTCGAAAACTAAGAGTCGGATCGAAAAACCACTTCAACAGTGAATTCACCATGAAATTGCGTGCTATGGCGTAAAATATTCGGGCCCATTTCGAAAATCGAAAATTTTTTCGTTTTTTCGCGATTATCACGTAAACGTTGCGTCGTATCGGTAAAAGAAAGTAAATTTGGATCCTCAACCTACGATCATGTTTTTTGCGATTTTCTCGAAAACTAAGTGTCGGATCGAAAAACGGACTTCACCAGTGATTTCGCCATGAAATTGCGTGCTAGGGCGTAAATTAATCGAGTCCATTTGGAAAATCGAACATTTTTTCCGTTTATTCGGAATATTTCGTAAACGGTGCGTCGTATTGATAAAAGAAGGTTAATTTGCATCCTTAACCTACAATCACGTTTTTTGCGATGTTCTCGTGAACTAAGAGTCAGATCGAAAAACGGACTTCACCAGTGAATTCGCCATGAAATTGCGTGCTAGGGCGTAAAATAATTGGGTCCATCTCGAAAATCGAAAATTTTTTCCGTTTTCGCGATTATCTCCGAAACGGTGCGTTGTATCGGTAAAAGAATGTTAATTTGGATCCTCAACCTACGATCATGTTTTTTGCGATTTTCTCGAAAACTAAGAGTCCGATTCGAATAACCGACTTCACCAGTGAATTCGCCATTAAATTGCGACCTATGGCGTAAAATATTCGGGCCCATTTCGAAAATCGAAAATTTTTTCCGTTTTCGCGATTATCTCCTAAACGGTGCGTTGTATCGATAAAAGAATGTTAATTTGGATCCTCAACCTACGATCACGTTTTTTGCGATTTTCTCGAAAACTAAGAGTCGGATCGAAAAAACCACTGCACCAGTGAATTCGCCATGAAGTTGCGTGCTATGGCGCAAAATATTCGGGCCCATTTCGAAAATCGAATTTTTTTTCCGTTTTTCGCGATTATCTCGGAAACGGTGCGTCGTATCCATAAAAGAAGGTTAATTTGGATCCTCAACCTACGAACATGTTTTTTTTCGATTTTCTCGAAAACTAAGTGTCGGATCGAAAAACGGACTTCACCAGTGAATTCGCCATGAAATTGCGTGCTAGGGCGTAAAATGTTCGGGTCCATTTCGAAGTTCGAAAATTTTTTCTGTTTTTTGCGAATATCTCGTAAACGGTGCGTCGTATCGATAAAAGAAGGTTAATTTGGATCCTCAACCTACGATCATGTTTTTTGCGATGTTCTCGTGAACAAAGAATCAGATCGAAAAACGGACTTCACCAGTGAATTCGCCATGAAATTGCGTGCTAGGGCGTAAAATATTGGGGTCCATTTCGAAAATCGAAAATATTTTCCGTTCTTCGCGATTATCTCCTAAACGGTGCATTGTATCGATAAAAGAAGGTTAATTCGGATCCTCAACCTACGATCATGTTTTTGTGATTTTCTCGAAAACTAAGAGTCGGATCGAAAACCACTTCACCAGTGAATTCGCCATGAAATTGCGTGCTATGCCGTAAAATATTCGGGCCCATTTCGAAAATCGAAAATTTTTTCCGTTTTTCGCGACTATCTCGTAAAGGGTGCTGATTTATCCTGCGCAGCTAATCTGCACAGCGGGCCTGGTTGCAGGCGGAGGAGCAAGTGGATTCTGGTAGTTCATTAAAACGTGTTGTGATTTTCACTTTTGTATTTAGATGCAAAGCAATACAATGATCTTATGAATTACCTTAATTTAAATGAAGACGGATGAATGACTTATAATTATGTACAATATACAATTTTTGACTTGGCAATGCAATGAATTGACTTGAAAATTAACTGTTGACATATAAGTAGTTTAAGACTGATAATTGAATGAAGTTTGTAAAAGACAATTTCAAGACAAGTTTTGATAAATTTAGTTAGGTTGCCGTGAGGAATTTAGTTATAAAGTTCTGCAATTAGTTATAAAGTTCTGCAAATGTTTTACTGGATTTTGACACTCATCTGTGGTTAGAGCGGCTGCAGGCTGGAGTATACCTATGCATGGAGAGGCGTCAGGCCGCAAGTCTCCGTTGATGGTCGTCAGCATTAGATGCGTCGATAGTTCCGCGACGCACTCGGACGTCTGGAAGTTCCCTGGAGAAACTCGAAGTGCGGTGGAAGACAATCACTTCTTCGACACCCCGCGATAGTTTGAGCGTTGTCCGTGTAGGAACGGCACAACCAATGTAGTAATTCAAGAAGGCGTGCGCACCACAATTGTGTGTTGCCAAATGAGATTGACACAATTAGTTATAGATATGTTGCCGGATATTAGCGGCACCGTTGGTAGAAGGATTTTTAGAGAGTTCGTGCCCACCACACAGTTAATGTTCACATGCGAACGATAGAAAAGTTGTTGGAGCTGCACGAACGAGAATGTACGCACCACGACAGACAGAAGACGAGTGTGTTAAGTTGGCCGGTCGGCGAGAGGGCTGCAGCTGAGTGTGTCTTTGTGTGTCTTTTTGAAAAGCGTGGGATCGTGCGGGCCAGGCCTCCGCGGGCCGGCCGCGGCCCGGACGCGGGCAGGAGAGGTCGGAAGTACTTTGTGAGATGGTCATAAATCGGCAATCGGCGGTGGCCGCATCTGGGCTCGCCCTTGTGCGTAGCGTGGGACCGAGTGGGCCGGGCCCTTGGGGCCGGCCCGACCGCGGCCTTTCTTTGTAAGATTGACCATAAACTGCCCCCATTTTGAGTTGCCGGGTGGAGGAAATCAAAATAGAAAATGATGGTCAATCTTATTGGAATTAAGTCCATGATGAAGTAACAAGTAGAGTTGACAAAATGAAGTGCTAATTAGCAATTTTGATTAAGATGACAGAATTTGATATCTGATTTTAGTTGTCAGTTGGGAAGGGGCATATGCAATGAATTGACCTTTTATAACGACCCTTTGAAGTTGGAAGTTCGACCACACGAATTTTGTTGTCTCTCCCAGGGAAAACCTGGGTGATCCGAGCCGTTGGGCACATAGAAGGTGAGGTATTAATATCCTTAATGAGTACTAACATGCCAATTTTAAGATTAGGAGTTGAGGAATGCCATTTTGCTCTTTGTTGCAGGGATTGAAAATAGTCACTGGACCATTTTTTCCAAAGAACATTGATGATTTGTTGAGTTCTTTTCCACCTAGTTGAAGTGTCTACAATTGTTTCTCCTTGGGCATTAGGGAGGGTGGTCAATGATCGTTGAATTAAGAAATGAGCTGGTGAGATATAATTAAGATCTTCAGGATCTTCTGACGTGGGTAGTAATGGGCGAGAGTTTAAGATAGCTTCGATTTCCGCGACAATAGTTAGCATTTCTTCATAAGTCAAGGGGGATTTAGGCATGATTGTGCGGAAAATTCTTTTGAATGATTTAATGGTGGATTCCCATAATCCGCCAAAGTTTGGGCTTCGAGCTGGAATATAGTGCCAATTGGTTTCTAGTTTTTGAGTTTGTCTCCTTACATTGTTTTGAAAGATGGGATTGGAGAGTAGAGTTGACAATTCTCTAAGTTCATTGTCAGCGCCTTTAAATGTGGTTGCGTTGTCGGAGTAAATATGACTAGGGATTCCGCGACGACTTACAAATCGTCGGAAGGCAGCTAGAAAAGCAATAGAAGTTAGAGAAGTGACTATTTCTATGCTTACTGCCTTGGTAGTAAAGCATACAAAAAATGCTAAATAAATTTTGGTAAGGGCTTTAGATCGAGGATTCCCGTATTTGATGTTGTAGGGTCCTGCATAGTCAACACCGCAATGTTGAAAGGGTGGAGATGGGGTCACTCTGGCTTGGGGTAACGGACCCATGATTTGTTGGGCTACGTCCCTTTTCTGTTTGAAGCAAGGTATACATTTTCGAACTGAGTTCTTAATATTGCGTCTGAGTGATGCAATCCAATACTTTTGTCTGATTGCCGTCATCACCTGTTGGGTACCTGCATGAAGTAATCTTAAGTGGGTGTGACGAATTATTTGACTCGTTAGTGGGTGGTTAGGTGGGAGGATGGCTTGAAATTTTGCCTCAAATGGTAGTTTAGATTGACTGATTCTCCCTCCTATTCTCAAAATGTCATCATGTTGAAGAATTGGACAGAAATTAAAATCTTACTAGTAGACGAAATGGGTTTTTTGTCCTGTAGAGACTTTATTTCTGATTTATAGGTTTTTGCCTGTACTAATCTGATTAATAGCCTTTCAGCTTCATGTTGTAGCTGAATGAGAGTAAATGCATTTTCATAGGATTTAAATCTGAGCTTTAGCAGAAATTGATATAAACATATCGTTGATCTTAAAGTTTTCATGAATGAGGATGAGTTTTCAATTAATAATTCTAGTTGCTCGGGATGGTGAAGTAGTAAATAATTTGAGAGCAGTTTTAAAATTTCCAAGTTAGGTTGAGGCGTAGCAACTAAATTAAGACAATTCGCTTGTTGAGATTTATTTTGAATAAAGCAAGGACCATGCCACCACATTTTTTAGTCTTTCAGTTGTCCTGCCGTAATTCCTCTTGTGGCAAGGTCAGCTGGGTTTGATTTTGTTCCTACATGATGCCATGAATAATTACGCGTGTTCTCCTGAATTTCTGAAACTCTAGCGGTTACAAATGGGACTCTCTTTTGAGCGACAGTTTTCAACCACGCACACACTGTCGTGGAATCAGTGTACAAATGCACTTCATTGATTTGCAGTGGTAGGGAGGGAATTATTTTCGTAAGTAATCTGCTAAGTAATTGGGCTGCGCATAACTCTAGATGACAGATTGGACGTTCTTTGATTGGAGCTACTCTGGTTTTGGCACACAATAAATGCGAATTGATAGTTCCCGTTTGATCAGTAGTTACTAAGTACAGATTTGCGCTGTAAGCATGCAAAGATGCATCACAGAAGCCATGTATTTCTACATTAGCCACAATGGGTGAGGGGCGTACACAACGCGTAACTTGAATAGAATTAAGATTCTGCAATTGAGTTGCAATTTCTTGCCATTGATTAGATAAGTCATCAGGTAGTTCAGTGTCCCAACCTAGATTTTGACGCCAGGTGTTTTGAAGAAAGATTTTTGCCGATATAGTGACTGGCGCAAACAGGCCTAGGGGGTCGTATATTTTAGCAATACATGATAGAGCTTGTCTTTTAGTGAGCTTCGATTGTGCTTGAGGACCGTTGTAAGTCAGAGACAAAACATCTTTGTTTGCATTCCAAGCTAATCCCAGGGTACTGATATGAGAATCTACAGATTCAATAAGTTGTTTTTCATGCCTTTCGTCATGAAGATGAGCGGGAATAGTCTTCATTAGATCAGGGGAATTTGACATCCACTTTCTGAGGGGAAAGACTCCTTTCAATAACAATTGAGTGATTTGTTCTACTTGAGTGATGGCTTCATGGGTAGAATTATTACCATGAGCTAAGTTGTCTACGTAAAAGGATGATTGTACAATATTCTTAAGCTAAACATCGTGGGGGACCTCATCATCAGCTAATTGATTAAGTGCCTGAATGGCGAGAAAAGCCGCAGGTGCCGTACCGTAAGTTACAGTATTTAGCGTGAATTCTTGTAAAGGAAGTTGAGGGTTGTCTCTCCAAATGATCCTCAAGAGATCCCTATCATTTTGGTCTAGCAAAACTTGGCGGTACATTTTCTCAATGTCAGCTACGCAAGCAACAGGCCAGGTTCGAAAATTGAGAAGTGTGTTGAATAAGTCTGGCTGTACATTAGGTCCGACACATAAAATTTGATTTAATGAAATTCCAGTACTGGTTTTTGCACTAGCATCAAATACTACTCTCGTTTTTGTGGTTGAAGAATTCCCTTTGATGATTGCATGATGAGGTACATATTAAGTAGGCACATTGGGGTGAGGCCTACGGGGACGGTGACATATGTCCTAACTGAACATATTCTTGCATGAAGCTTTGATATGATGATTTGTAATCCGAATCACGTGACATTGGTGCTTCAACAGAATAAAATCTAGGATCATGTTTTTTGCGATTTTCTCGAAAACTAAGAGTGGGATCGAAAAACCGACTTCACCAGTGAATTCGCCATGAAATTGCGTGCTAGGGCGTAAAATATTCGGGTCCATTTCGAAAATGGAAAATTTTTTCCGTTTTCGCGATTATCTCGTAAACGGTGCGTCGTATCGATAAAAGAAGGTTAATTTGGATCCTCAACCTACGATCATGTTTTTTGCAATTATCTCAAAAACTAAGAGTCGGATCGAAAAACCACTTCACCAGTGAATTCGCCATGAAATTGCGCGCTAGGGCGTAAAATTATTGGGTCCATTTCGAAAATCGAAAATTTTTTCCGTTTTTCGCGATTATCTCGTAAAGGGTGCGTCATATCGACAAAAGGAGGTGTGTCTGTGTGTGTTTCTGTGTGTTTGTGTGTGTGTCAGTGTGTGTGTGTCTGAGTTTGTGAGTGTGTGCGTGCCTGTGTGTCTGTGTGTGTGTAGGTTTGGCTGAATGTGCGTCTCTAAGTCTGTGTTGTGACTGTGTGTGTGTCCGTGTGTCTGTTTGTGTGTCTGTGTGTGTGTCTGCGTGTGTCTGTCTGTGTCTGTGTGTGTCTGTGTGTGTTTCTGTGTGTGTATTTGTGTGTGTGTCTGTGTGTGTGCCTGTGTGTCTGTCTGTGTGTGTCTGTGTGTGTGTCTGTGTGTGTGTCTGTGTGTGAGTCTGTGTGTGTGTCTTTGTGTAGGTCGGTGTGTGTGTGTCTGTGTGTGTGTGTCTGTGGATGTGTCTGTGTGTGTGACTTTGTGTGTGCCTGTGTGTGTGTGGCTGTGTGTGTGTTTGTGTGTTTCTGGGTGTGTGTCTGTGTGTGTTTGTGTGTGTGTCAGTGAGTGTGTGTCTGTGTGTGTCAGTGTGGGTGTGTGTCTGTGTGCGTCTGTGTGTGTGTCTGTGTGTGTGTCTGTGTGTGAGTCTGGGTTTGTCTTTGTGTGTGTCTCTGTGTGTGTCCGTGTGTGTGTCTGTGTTTGTGTCTGTGTGCGTCTGTGTGCGTGTGTTAGTGTGTGGGTCTGTGTGTTTGTATGTGTGTCTGTGTGTGTGCGTCTGTGTGTGTGTCTGTGAGTGTGTCTGTGGTGTATTTGTGTGTGTCTGTGTGTGTGACTGGGTGTTTCTGTGTGTGTGTCTGTGTGTGTGTCTGCCTGTGTGTGTCTGTGTGTGTGTCTGTCTGTGTGTCGTCAGAGTGTGTATCTGTGTGTGTGTCTGTGTGTGTCTGAGTGCTTGTCTGTGTGTGTATTTCTGTGTGTCTGTGAGTGTGTGTCTGTGTGTGTCTGAGTGTGAGTCAGTGTGTGTGTCTGTGTGTCAGTCTGAGTGTGAGACTGTGTGTGTGTCTGTGTGGGTGTCTGTGCGTGTGTCCTGTTGGTGTGCCTCTGTTTGTCGGTGTGTGCGTCTGTGTGTGTGTCTGTGTGTGTCCGTGTGTGTGTCTGTGTGCGTCTGTGTGTGTGTCTCTGTGTGTGTCTGTGTGTGTCTCTGTGTGTGTCTCCGTGTGTGTCTGTGTGTGTGTCTCTGTGTGTCCGTGTGTGTGTCTGTGTGTATCTGTGTGTGTGTGTCGGTGTGTGTGTCTGTGTGTGTCTGTGTGTGTGTCTGTGTCTGTGTGAGTGTCTGTGTGTGTCTGTTTATGTGTCTGTTTGTGTGTCTGTGTGTGTGTCTCTGAGTGTGCCGTGTGTGTGTCTGTGTGTGTGTCTGTGTCAGTGTGAGTGGTCTGTGTGTGTATATGTGTGTGTCAGTGTGTGTGTCTGTGTGTGTCTGTGTGTGTGTCTGTGTGTGTGTCTCAGTGAGTGTGTCTCTGTGTGTCTCAGTGTGTGGGTCTGTGCGTGTGTCTGAGTGTGTGTCTGTGTGTGTCAGTGTGTGTCTGTGTGTGTGTCTGTGCGTGTGTCTGTCTGTGTGTCTATATGTGTGTCAGTGAGTGTGTCTGTGTGTGTGTCTCTGTGTGTGTGTCTGTGTGTGTCTGTGAGTGTGTCTGCGTGTGTCAGTGTGTGTGCTGGCGTGTGAGTCTGTGTGTGTGTCTGTGTGTGTGTCTGTGTGTGTATATGTGTGTGTCTGTGTGTGTGTGTCTGTTTGTGACAGTGAGTGTGTGTGTGTGTTCGTCTGTGTGACTGTTTGTGTGTGAGTCTGTGTGTTTATCTGTGAGTGCGTCTGTGTGTGTCTGTGTGTGTGAGTTTCTGTGTGTGTGTCTGTGTGTATCTGTGTGTGTGTCTGTGTGTGTGTTTGTGTGTGTGTGTGTGTGCGTCTGTGTGTGTCTGTGTGTGTGTCTGTGGGTGTGTCTGTGTGTGTGTCTGTTTGCGTATCTGTGTGTGTGTGTCTGAGTGTGTGTATGTCTGTGTGTGTGTCTGTGTCGGTGTGTGTGTCTTTGTATGTGTGTCTGTGTTTGTGTATTTGTGTGTGTCTGTGTGTGTGCCTGTGTGTGTGTCTGTGTGAATCTGCGTGAGTGTCAGTGTGTATGTCTGTGTGTGTCTGTGAGTGTGTCTGTTTGTGTCTGTGTGTGTGTCTGTGTGTGTGTCTGTGTGTGTCTGTGTCTCTGTGAGTGTCTGTGTGTGTGTCAGTGTGTGGAGACACTGTGTGTCTGTGTGTGTATGTGAGTGTTTGAGTGTTTGTGTGTGTGTCAGTGTGTGTCTGTTTGTGTCTGTGAGATGCGTTTGTGAGTGTGTGTGTGTCTGTGTGTGTGTCTGTGTGTCTGGATGTGTCTGTGTGTTTGTCTTTTTGTGTGTCTGTGTGTGTCTGTGTGTATATCTGTGTGTGTCTGTGAGTGTGTGTCCGTTGGAGTATCTTGTGTGTGCTTGTGTGTCTGTCTCTGCGTGTGTCTGTGTGTGTGTCAGTGTGTGTGTCTGTGAGTCTGTGTGTGTCTGTGTGCGTGTCTGTGTGTGTGTGTGCGTGTGTCAGTGTGTGTCTGTGGGTGTCTGAGTGAGTGTCTCTGTGTGTGTCAGTAAATGTGGCTGTGTGTGTCTCGATTTGCGTGTCTGTGTGTGTCCGTGTGTGTGTTTCTGTGTGTGTGTCTGTGAGTGTGTCTGTGTATATGTCTGTGTGTGTGTCTGTGTGTGTCTGTGTGTGTGTCTGTGTGTGTCTGTGTATGTGACTGTTTGCGTGACTCTGTGTGTGTGACTGTGTGTGTATGTCTGTGTGTGGTCTGCGTCGGAGTATGAGGCTGTTGGTGTGTGTGTCTGTGTGTGTGTCTCTGTGTGTGTCTGTGTGTATGTCTGTGTGTATGTCTGTGACACAAACACAGACACACATACAAAGATACACACACCGGCACAGACACACACACCGACACAGACACACACAGAGACATACAAACACTCAGACACACACACAGATACGCAAACAGACATACACACAGACACACACACAGCGTGTGTCTGTGTGTGTGTCTGTGTGTGTGACACAGGTCGGTGTGTATGTCTTTGTGTGTGTGCCGGTGTGTGTGTCTGTGTGTTTTTCTGTGTGTGTCCAAGTGTGTGTCTGTGTGTCTGTGTGTGTCTGTGTGTGGTTGTTTGTGCGGGTGTTTCTGTGTGTGTGTCTGTGATTTTCTGTGTGTGTGTCCGAGTGTGTGTCTGTGTGTGTGTCTGTGCGTGTGTCTCTGTGTGTGTCTGTGTGTGTCTTTGAGTGTGTCTGTGTGTGTATGTGTGTGTGTCTGTGGGTGTGTCTGTGTGTGTGTCATTGTGTGTGTCTGTGTGTGTGTCTCTGTGTGTTTGTGTGTGTCTGTGTGTGTCTGTGTGTGTGTCTGTGTGTGTGTCTGTGTGTCTGTGTGAGTCTGTGTGTGTGTTTGTGTCTGTGTGTGTGTCTGTGTTCGTGAGTCATTGTGTGTGTCTCTTTGTGTGTCTGTGTGTGTCTTTGAGTGTGTCTGTGTGTGTGTCTGTGGGTGTGTCTGTGTGTGTGTCATTGTGTGTGTCTGTGTGTGTGTCTCTGTGTGCTTGTGTGTGTGTCTGTGTGTGTCTGTGTGTGTGTCTGTGTGTGTGCTGTGTGAGTCTGTGTGTGTGTTTGTGTCTGTGTGTGTGGTCTGTGTGCGTGAGTTAGTGTGGGTGTCTGTGTGTTTGTATGTGTGTCTTTGTGTGTGTCTGTGTGTGTGACTGGGTGTTTCGTGTGTGTATGTCTGTGGGTGTGTCCGTGTGTGTGTCTGTCTGTGTGTGTCTGTGTGTGTGTCTGTCTGTGTGTGTCAGTGTGTGAATCTGTGGGTGTGTCTGTGAGTGTCTGAGTGTTTGTCGGTGTGTGTGTCTTTCTGTGTGTGTCTGTGAGTGTGTGTCTCTGTGTGTGTGAGTCAGTGTGTGTGTCTGTGTGTGTCTGTGTGTGTGTGTTTGTGTGTGTGTCAGTGAGTGTGTGTCTGTGTGTGTCAGTATGGGTGTGTGTCTGTGTGTGTCTGTGTTTGTCTGTGTGTGTGTCTGGGTGTGACTTTGTGTGTGTCTCTGTGGTGTGTCCGAGTGTAGGTCTGTGTGTGTCTGTGTGTGTTTCTGTGTGGGTGTCTGTGAGTGTGAGTCTGTGTGTGTGTCAGTGTATTTGTCTGTGTGTGTCTGTGTGTGACTGCGTGTGTGTGTCTGTGTGTCTGTGTGTGTGTGTCTTTGTGTGGGTGTTACTGTGTGTGTATCTGCGTGTGTGGGTCTGTGTGTGTGTCTCTGTGTTTGTGTCTGTCTGTGTGTCTGTGTGGTGTGCCTTTGTGTGCGATTCTGTGTGTGTCTGTGTGTGTGTCTGTGTGTGTGTCTGAGTGTGTCTGTGTGTGTGTCTTTGTCTGTGTCTGTGTGTGGATGGCTGTTTGTGTGTCTGTGTATGTGTTGTCTGTGAGTGTGTCTGTGTGTGTGCTTTGTGTGTGTGTGTCTGTGAGTGTTTGTGTGTGACTGAGAGTGCCTGTGTGTGTCTGTGTGTGTTTGTGTGTGTCAAGCCAAAAACACGAAATTTCGTCGATCGTCGAAAACTGTCGATTTGGGACTGAATTTCGAATTTGCTGAAAATCAATATCCTAGCCCGGAATCGCATGGCGAGTTTACTGGTGCACTCCCGTTTTTTAAAACAGATTGTTTGTTTTCCTGAAATTCCCGAAAAACTGAACCGGCCATTTTGGTCATTTCTTAAAAATTCGTTCCAGGGCTCATTTCCCGTCCAAGTGCGGTTAATAATGAAACTTTTCAACTCTATATTAAAATTTGAAATCATATTTTACTACCTGAATAGAAATAGTTTGCATCATTTTGCAGAAATGGTCGTTTTCTGCCAATTTTTTTCGAGCAAGCCAAAATCATGAAATTTCGTCGATCGACGAAAATTACCGACTTGAGACTGAATTTCGAAATCGCTGAAAATGAATATCCCAGTCCGTAATTGCATGGCGAGTTTACTGGTGCTTTCCGTTTTTTAAACATATTGTTAGTTTTCTAGAACTTAGGAAGTAACTGAACCGGATACTTCTTGTCATTTTTAGAAATTAGTTCCAGGGCTCATTTCTCGTCCAAATGCGGTAAATAATGAAAAATGACTACCCTATATTAATGTTTGAAATCATATTTTACTTCCTGAATAGGAAATAGATGGCATAATTTTGCAGAAAATTGCATTTTTTCCCCAATTTTACGAGCAAGCCAAAATCACGAAATTCTGTCCATCGACGAATCCCGTCGATTTGGGACGGTATTTCGAATTCGCTGAAAATCAATATCTTAGCCCGGAATCGCATGGCGAGTTTACTGGTGCACTCCGTTTTTTAAACATATTGTTAGTTTTCCCGAAATTCGCAAAACTGAACTGGCCACTTTTCGTCATTCCTTAAAAATTCGTTTCAGGGCTCATCTCCCGTCCAAGTGCGGTAAATAATGAAACTTTTCAAATCTATATTAAAGTTTGAAATCATATTTTACTGCCTGAATAGAAATAGTTTGCATCATTTTTCAGAAATGGTCGTTTTTCTGCCGAAATTTTCGAGCAAGCCAAAATCACGAAATTTCGTCGATCAACGAAAATTGTCGATTTGAGACTGAATTTCGAAATCGCTGATAATGAAAATCCCAGTCCGGAATCGCATGCGAATTCACTGGTGCACTCCGTTTTTTAAACAGATGGTTAATTTTCTACAAATTTGCGAAAAACTGAACCAGCCACATTTGGTTTTTTTTTAAAAAAAAAACGTTTCAAGGCTCATTTCTCGTCCAAATGCGGTAAATAATGAAAATTTTCAACTCTATTTTTATAGTTTGAAATCATATTTTACTTTCTGAATAGAAATAGTTTTCATCATTTTGCAGGAAAGTCCGTTCTGCCGAATTTTTCGAGCAAGCCAAAATCACGAAATTTCGTCGATCGTCGAAAATTATCGAATTGGGACGGAATTTCGAATTCCCTGAAAATCAATATCCCAGGCCGGAATCGCATGGCGAGTTCACTGGTGCATTCGGTTTTTTAAACAAATTGTTAGTTTTCCAGAAATTTGCGAAAAACTGAACCGGCCGCTTTTGGTCAGTTTTTAAAAATTCGTTTCAGAGCTCATTTCTCGAAATGCGATAAATAATGAAAATTTTCAATTCTACACTAAAGTTTGAAATCATATTTTCCTCCTTCAATAGAAATAGTTTGCAAACTGCATTTTCTGCCCAATTTTTCGAGCAAGCCAAGAACACGAAATTTCGTCGATTGATGAAAATTGTCGATTTGAGACTGAATTTCGAATTCGCTGAAAATGAATATCCAAGCCCGTAATTGCATGGCGAGTCCACTGACGATTTTCGTTTTTTAAACAAATTCTTAGTTTTCCAGAAATTCGCAAATAACTGAACTGGCCATTTTTGGTCATTTTTTTAAATTAGTTTCAGGGCTTATTTCTCGTCCAAATGCGATAAATAAAAAAAAATTCAACTCTATATTAAAGTTTGAAATCATTATTTACTTCCTGAATAGAAATAGTGTGCATACTTTTGCAGAAAACTGCATTTTCTCCTCAATTTTACGAGCAAGCCAAAATCATGAAATTTCGTCAAACCATGTCCACGTCGATCCACGAAAATTGTCGTTTTGCGACGGAATTTCGAATTCACTTAAAATCAATATCCCAGCCCGGAATCGCGTGGCGAGTACACTGGTGCATTCCGTTTTTTAAACAAATTGTTAGTTTTCCAGAAATTCGCCAAAATCTGAACCGTCCACTTTTGGTCATTTTTTGAAAATTTGTTTCAGGGCTCAATTCTCGTCCAAATGCGGTAAATAATGAAAATTTTCAACTCTATAATAAAGTTTGAAATCATATTTTACATCCTGAGTAGAAATAGTTTGCATACTTTTGCAGAAAAGTGCTTTTTCTCTCCAATTTTTCGAGCAAGCGAAATCACGAAATTTCGACGACCCATGGATTGACGAAAACTGTCGATTTGGGACAGAATTTCGATTTCGCTGAAAATCAATATCCCAGCCCGGAATCGCATGGCGAGTTCACTGGTGCATTCGGTTTTTTAACAAATTGTTAGTTTTCCAGAAATTCGCGAAAAACTGAACCGGCCGCTTTTGGTCAGTTTTTAAAAATTCGTTTCAGGGCTCATTTCTCGATATGCGACAAATAATGAAAATTTTCAACCCTACATTAAAGTTTGAAATCATATTTTCCTCCCTCAATAAAAATAGTTTGCATAATTTTGCAGAAACTGCATTTTCTGCCCAATTTTTCGAGCAAGCCAAGAACACGATATTTCGTCGATTGATGAAAATTGTCGATTTGAGACTGAATTTCGAATTCGCTGAAAATGAATATCACAGCCCGTAATTGCATGGCGAGTCCACTGACGCTTTTCGTTTTCAGAACAGATTCTTAGTTTTCCAGAAATTCGCAAATAAACTGAACCGGCCACTTTTGGTCATTTTCTTAAAATTCGTTTCAGGGCTCATTTCTCGTCCAAATGCGGTAAATAAAAAAAATTTCAACTCTATAATAAAGTTTGAAATCATTATTTACTTCCTGAATAGAAATAGTTTGCATACTTATGTAGAAAACTGCATTTTCTCCTCAATTTTACGAGCAAACCAAAATCATGAAATTCCGTCAAACCATGTCCACGTCGATCCACGAAAATTGTCGTTTTGCGAACGGAATTTCGAATTTGCTTAAAATCAATATCCCAGCCCGGAATCGCGTGGCGAGTACACTGGTGCATTCCGTTTTTTAAACAAATTGTTAGTTTTCCAGAAATTCGCCAAATACTGAACCGTCTACTTTTGGTCATTTTTTGAAAATTCGTTTCAGGGTTCAATTCTCGTCCAAATGCGGTAAATAATGAAAATTTCAACTCTATATTAAGTTTGAAATCATATTTTACTTCCTGAATAGAAATAGTTATATAATTTTGCAGAAATTGCATTTTCGGCCCAATTTTTCGAGCAAGCCAAAACACGAAATTTCGTCGATCGTCGAAAACTGTCGATTTGGGACTGAATTTCGAATTTGCCTGAAAATCAATATCCTAGCCCGGAATCGCATGGCGAGTTTACTGGTGCACTCCGTTTTTTTAAACAGATTGTTTGTTTTCCTGTAATTCCCGAAAAAACTGAACCGGCCAATTTTGGTCATTTCTTAAAATTCGTTTCAGGGCTCATTTCCCGTCCAAGTGCGGTTAATAATGAAACTTTTCAACTCTATATTAAAATTTGAAATCATATTTTACTACCTGAATAGAAATAGGTTGCATCATTTTGCTGAAATGGTCGTTTTCTGCCAATTTTTTCGAGCAAGCCAAAATCATGAAATTTCGTCGATCGACGAAAATTACCGACTTGAGACTGGATTTCGAAATCGCTGAAAATGAATATCCCAGTCCGTAATTGCATGGCGAGTTTACTGGTGCTTTCCGTTTTTTAAACAGATTGTTAGTTTTCTAGAACTTAGCAAGTAACTGAACCGGATACTTCTTGTCATTTTTAGAAATTAGTTCCAGGGCTCATTTCTCGTCCAAATGCGGTAAATAATGAAAAATGTCTACCCTATATTAATGTTTGAAATCATATTTTACTTCCTGAATAGGAAATAGATGGCATAATTTTGCAGAAAATTGCATTTTTTCTCCAATTTTACGAGCAAGCCAAAATCACGAAATTCTGTCCATCGACGATCCCGTCGATTTGGGACGGTATTTCGAATTCGCTGAAAATCAATATCCCAGCCCGGAATCGCATGGCGAGTTTACTGGTGCACTCCGTTTTTTAAACATATTGTTAGTTTTCCCGATATTCGCAAAAACTGAACTGGCCACTTTTCGTCATTCCTTAAAATTCGTTTTAGGGCTCGTCTCCCGTCCAAGTGCGGTAAATAATGAAACTTTTCAAATCTATATTAAAATTTGAAATCATATTTTACTACCTGAATAGAAATAGTTTGCATCATTTTGCAGAAATGGTCGTTTTCTGCCAATTTTTTCGAGCAAGCCAAAATCATGAAATTTCGTCGATCGACGAAAATTACCGACTTGAGACTGAATTTCGAAATCGCTGAAATTGAATATCCCAGTCCGTAATTGCATGGCGAGTTTACTGGTGCTTTCCGTTTTTTAAACAGATTGTTAGTTTTCTAGAACTTAGCAAGTAACTGAACCGGATACTTCTTGTCATTTTTAGAAATTAGTTCCAGGGCTCATTTCTCGTCCAAATGTGGTAAATAATGAAAAATGTCTACCCTATATTAATGTTTTGAAATCATATTTTACTTCCTGAATAGGAAATAGATGGCATAATTTTGCAGAAAATTGCATTTTTTCCCCAATTTTACGAGCAAGCCAAAATCACGAATTCTGTCCATCGACGAATCCCGTCGATTTGGGACGGTATTTCGAATTCGCTGAAAATCAATATCCAGCCCGGAATCGCATGGCGAGTTTACTGGTGCACTCCGTTTTTTAAACATATTGTTAGTTTTCCCGAAATTCGCAAAACTGAACTGGCCACTTTTCGTCATTCCTTAAAAATTCGTTTTAGGGCTCATCTCCCGTCCAAGTGCGGTGAATAATGAAACTTTTCAAATCTATATTAAAGTTTGAAATCATATTTTACTGCCTGAATAGAAATAGTTTGCATCATTTTTCAGAAATGGTCGTTTTCTGCCGAACTTTTCGAGCAAGCCAAAATCACGAAATTTCGTCGATCAACGAAAATTGTCGATTTGAGACTGAATTTCGAAATCGCTGATAATGAAAATCCCAGTCCGGAATCGCATGCGAATTCACTGGTGCACTCCGTTTTTTAAACAGATGGTTAATTTTCTACAAATTTGCGAAAAACTGAACAGCCACTTTTGGTTTTTTTTTTTAAAAAAAAAAGGTTTCAAGGCTCATTTCTCGTCCAAATGCGGTAAATAATGAAAATTTTAAACTCTATTTTAAAGTTTCAAAGCATATTTTACTTTCTGAATAGAAATAGTCTTCATCATTTTGCAGGAAAGTCCGTTTCTGCCGAATTTTTCGAGCAAGCCAAAATCACGAAATTTCGTCGATCGTCGAAATCATCGATTTGGGACGGAATTTCGAATTCGCTGAAAATCAATATCCCAGGCCGGAATCGCATGGCGAGTTCACTGGTGCATTCGGTTTTTTAAACAAATTGTTAGTTTTCCAGAAATTCGCGAAAAACTGAACCGGCCCGCTTTTGGTCAGTTTTTAAAAATTCGTTTCAGGGCTCATTTCTCGAAATGCGATAAATAATGAAAATTTTCAACTCTACACTAAAGTTTGAAATCATATTTTCCTCCTTCAATAGAAATAGTTTGCAAACTGCATTTTCTGCCCAATTGTTCGAGCAAGCCAAGAACACGAAATTTCGTCGATTGATGAAAATTGTCGATTTGAGACTGAATTTCGAATTCGCTGAAAATGAATATCCAAGCCCGTAATTGCATGGCGAGTCCACTGACGCTTTTCGTTTTTTAAGCAGATTCTTAGTTTTCCAGAAATTCGCAAATAACTGAACCGGCCATTTTTGGTCATTTTTTTTAAATTATTTTCAGGGCTTATTTCTCGTCCAAATGCGGTAAATAAAAAAAAATTTCAACTCTATATTAAGTTTGAAAACATTATTTACTTCCTGAATAGAAATAGTGTGCATACTTTTGCGGAAAACTGCATTTTCTCCTCAATTTTACGAGAAAGCCAAAATCATGAAATTCCGTCAAACCATGTCCACGTCGATCCACGAAAATTGTCGTTTTGCGACGGAATTTCGAATTCACTTAAAATCAATATCCCAGCCCGGAATCGCGTGGCGAGTACACTGGTGCATTCCGTTTTTTAAACAAATTGTTAGTTTTCCAGAAATTCGCCAAAAACTGAACCGTCCACTTTTGGTCATTTTTGAAAATTCGTTTCAGGGCTCAATTCACGTCCAAAATGCGGTAAATAATGAAAATTTTCAACTCTATAATAAAGTTTGATATCATATTTTACATCCTGAGCAGAAATAGTTTGCATACTTTTGCAGAAAAGTGCTTTTTCTCTCCAATTTTTCGAGCAAGCCAAAATCACGAAATTTCGACGACCCATGGATTGACGAAAACTGTCGATTTGGGACGGAATTTCGAATTCGCTGAAAATCAATATCCCAGCTCGGAATCGCATGGCGAGTTCACTGGTGCATTCGGTTTTTTAAACAAATTGTTAGTTTTCCAGAAATTCGCGAAAAACTGAACCGGCCGCTTTTGGTCAGTTTTTAAAAATTCGTTTCAGGGCTCATTTCTCGATATGCGATAAATAATGAAAATTTTCAACTCTACATTAAAGTTTGAAATCATATTTTCCTCCCTCAATAGAAATAGTTTGCATAATTTTGCAGAAAACTGCATTTTCTGCCCAATTTTTCGAGCAAGCCAAGAACACGAAATTTCGTCTATTGACGAAAATTGTCGATTTGAGACTGAATTTCGAATTCGCTGAAAATGAATATCACAGCCCGTAATTGCATGGCGAGTCCACTGACGCTTTTCGTTTTTTAAACAGATTCTTAGTTTTCCAGAAATTCGCAAATAACTGAACCGGCCACTTTTGGTCATTTTGTTAAAATTCGTTTCAGGGCTCATTTCCCGTCCAAGTGCGGTTAATAATGAAACTTTTCAACTCTATATTAATGTTTGAAATCATTATTTACTTCCTGAATAGAAATAGTTTGCATACTTTTGCAGAAAACTGCATTTTCTCCTCAATTTTACGAGCAAGCCAAAATCATGAAATTCCGTCAAACCATGTCCACGTCGATCCACGAAAATTGTCGTTTTGCGACGGAATTTCGAATTCGCTTAAAATCAATATCCCAGCCCGGAATCGCGTGGCGAGTACACTGGTGCATTCCGTTTTTTAAACAAATTGTTAGTTTTCCAGAAATTCGCCAAAAACTGAACCGTCTACTTTTGGTCATTTTTTGAAAATTCGTTTCAGGGCTCAATTCTCGTCCAAATGCGGTAAATAATGAAAATTTTCAACTCTATATTAAAGTTTGAAATCATATTTTACTTCCTGAATAGAAATAGTTTATATAATTTTGCAGAAAATTGCATTTTCGGCCCAATTTTTCGAGCAAGCCAAAAACACGAAATTTCGTCGATCGTCGAAAACTGTCGATTTGGGACTGAATTTCGAATTTGCTGAAAATCAATATCCCAGCTCGGAATCGCATGGGGAGTTTACTGGTGCACTCCGTTTTTTAAACAGATTGTTTGTTTTCCCTGTAATTCCCGAAAAACTGAACCGGCCAATTTTGGTCATTTCTTAAAAATTCGTTTCAGGGCTCATTTCCCGTCCAAGTGCGGTTAATAATGAAACTTTTCAACTCTATATTAAAATTTGAAATCATATTTTACTACCTGAATAGAAATAGTTTGCATCATTTTGCTGAAATGGTCGTTTTCTGCCAATTTTTTCGAGCAAGCCAAAATCATGAAATTTCGTCGATCGACGAAAATTACCGATTTGAGACTGAATTTCGAAATCGCTGAAAATGAATATCCCAGTCCGTAATTGCATGGCGAGTTTACTGGTGCTTTCCGTTTTTTTAACAGATTGTTAGTTTTCTAGAACTTAGCAAGTAACTGAACCGGATAATTCTTGTCATTTTTAGAAATTAGTTCCAGGGCTCATTTCTCGTCCAAATGCGGTAAGTAATGAAAAATGTCTACCCTATATTAATGTTTGAAATCATATTTTACTTCCTGAATAGAAATAGTTTGCATAATTCTGCAGAAAAGTGCATTTTCTGCCCAATTTATCTAACAAGCAAAAATTACGAAAATTGTCGATTTGGGAAGGAATTTCGAATTCGCTGAAATTCAATATCCCAGCCCGGAATCGCTTGGCGAATTCACTGGTGCACTCCGTTTTTAAACAGATGGTTAATTTTCTAGAAATTTACGAAAAACTGAACCTGCCACTTTTGTTTGTTTTTTTAAAAAATCGTTTCAAGGCTCATTTCTCGTCCAAATGCAGTAAATAATGAAAATTTTCAACTCTATATTAAAGTTTGAAATCATATTTTACTTTCTGAATAGAAATCGTTTTGATCATTTTGCAGGAAAGTCCGTTTCTGCCGAATTTTTCGAGCAAGCCAAAATAACGAAATTTCGTCGATCGTCGAATATTGTCGATTTGGGACGGAATTTCGAATTCGCTGAAAATCAATATCCAAGCCCGGAACCGCACGGCGAGTTCACAGGTACACTCTGTTTTTTAAACTGATTGTTAGTTTTCCAGAAGTTCGCGAAAATCTGAACCGGCCACTTTAGTTCATTTTTTAAAAATTCGTTTCAGGGCTCATTTCTCGTCCAAATGCGGTAAATAATGAAAATTTTCAACTCTATATTAAAGTTTGGAATCATATTTTACTTCGTGAATAGAAATAGTTTGCATAATTTTGCAGAAAAGTGTATTTTCCGCCGATATTTTGGAGCAAGGCAAAATCACGATATTTCGACGAAAATTGTCGATTTGGGACGGAATTTCGAATTCGCCGAAAATCAATATCTCAGCCTGGAATCGCATGGCGAGTTAACTGGTGCACTCCGTTTTTTAAACAGATTGTTAGTTTTCCAGATATTCGCGAAAAACTGAACCGGCCACTTTTGGTCATTTTTAAAAATTCGTTTGAGGGCTAATTTCTCGCCCAAATGCAATAAATAATGAAAATTTTCAACTCTATATTAAAGTTTGAAATCATATTTTACTTCCTTAATAGAAATAGTTTGCATGATTTTGCAGAAAAGTGCATTTTCTGCCCAATTTTTCGAGCAAGCCAAAATCACGAAATTTCGTCGACCCATGGATCGACGATAATTTTTGATTTGCATATTACATGCAACACGCATATTACATGAGTCACGGCCCTACTCTACCAGAGTACGGCCGTGCATGAGTTTGAACGTTTTAAAGTGCATTTAAGAAATATGTCAGTAGATGAAATTACTTACCATAGAAGTGTAATTTCTAACGTTGTGAAGACCAAAAATCACAAGTTTCACCATTCAAATCGCTTTTGCGTCTGTTATATCTCAGGTGATACACTAAACTAGCTGGTCTAGAAGCAAAAGTATATACTCTTTGGCTTCTTTCAAATGAGGTATTTTTCTAGCCGTCAAAGAATTGTCAAGGCAGAAGCAGGTCTTGCTACCTATTAGCATGATTGAAAAGTACCGTATTCGTCATGTTACATGCCTTGCAATCTTACTCTTCCTTCCCCAACTATGGCAATCTAGGTTTAATCCAGAAATTCCAAATCTTGCTTACATGTTTCGTGTAATAAGTCCATGTCTATCGAAAAACTAAAATTCGCAAAGTGCCGAAGAAGCAAATTTGAGTTGGCCGGAAATGAACGTCTTCAAATAATAAGTTAATGAATTTGGAGAGTAATTAAAGTAATAGTAATAATAGAAGCTCAGAAAGACATGTGCACCTGCATACGAAATATCTGACTCATCATACACGATTGAAATTGTATATGTGACGCAGTAAATATTATTATTGTTATTATTATTTTAATATTATGTTCAGAGATATAGCTGTGTCACGAAGGCAGTTTTATAAATTTCGGAACTTTAATTTAGAAATCTGCACAGAAACAAGTAATTAAATAAAGTGATAATTATATAAATTGTTTGCATTCGGTTTTATTACATTTTATTTGAAAATACATTTTATGAGTTAGATAAGAATGTTTATAATTGCCAAACATTTAGTTGATTTTTCACTGTGATAAATTTTTATTTAATAGCAATTACATATTAGGCCCAATATTTATAAAAATATTTTAGAAATATCATAAATGTCACTGTAATTTCATTCCACAGAATACATAATAAAATAAAAGTTGCAATTTACAAAGATACTTGTTTCAGAACTGAACCGTAAGAGTATGCAGCAGTGCTCAATACAGATTTTCCACCTTGCCAGAATTTGATTTTTACAGGTCTTCTGTGAACAGAATCTGGCAACACTAGTTTGAGAGCAAAAGAATGGGAATGTAGTTGGAAGTTAAGTCTTTGAGCTATTCAGGAAATAGAATGTTTCTGAGACCAGTTTCAGTTGGAAAATGGACTTGTCATTGTAAGCAGAATTATTCCTCTAATGTCATCAAAGAATAAGTTTGTAAGACACCTACATTTTATTTTTCAGTTCTTCTGGTACTTTCATACGATTGTGATTTTTTCTATTCAGCAGATACACATTTGCTCATAATACTTACCTCACTTACCTGATATTGAGCTTTGAGCCTCTTTTGAACACACATACACACTATTGTACATAGTGTTATATACAGTGTGTGTATTAGATATTAACAGAATAAGATTATTGTAAAATAAAACAAGATATAACATTAAAAATACCAACATATTCAGTTTCATGAGTTTGGTATGAGAATAGGCAGGCTGAATTTCATCCCCTCAGCAAATTATTAACATTTTCAAATTTTTTTTTATCTTAAATTTATCAAATTGTCAGGTTAATTTGACTGAATGAATGAGAAACAATTTTATCTCTTTTTACTGATCAAATTAGGTGATTTGTGTACTCCTAACAATTTTTCACTAGAAATTGATTCATTCATCATCTGTTAACCACAATGGAACATTGACAAAATTTACTTTTTTACTTTTCTTTTACTGATAAATGAAATGCAACCTAATTAACAGTCAATGCATAAGTCAGTTTCACTGAATTTTCCTGCAGTATGGTTAATAGTAGATCTTTTGGTAAAATTCCAAAAATTGTATGTGAAATGGCAACATGTTCCAAAAGATTCACCTGAAGTGGACTTCTGAACTTAAATCAAGAATGTTCGCTTTCCTTAAGCTTAAATTTGTTTTTAATCTCAATTGTTAATGCTTTTGAAATCTGAAAATAACATGTCTGAGAAATGTGTCATATTACTGAGTTTACATGCATTTCAATCCTACAATCACTCCTAAGAAAACAAATTTTATCTACAGAAAACTTCAGAAGTTACAATTCGTTTGTTCTTTGTGAGTTCAGACTGCTAGAGACTACTGATGGATTAAGGAAAAAGGGTTAAATTAGCCCTGTTATTTATCAGTGGGTTACTGTTTCATTGCCACCAATAATATTGTCACAGAAGTTAATTCTTTTAGCTAAGTATTATATGCCTCGAAGGTCAAACAAGGCATGATTGAGGAGGTTTGAGGCTAAACAGTTGATGGAAAATGGGGAATAATAACTAAAACACAGTAAATAGTACTACATGTTTGTTTCCAAAGGACATTTTTGATAGTAAAGTTGCCTCTGTAAACAAGTGTGCTTCATAAAAGTCTATGCACAGGCATTCAGTACGGGATAAGCACTTCACAAATGCTCTTATATTAACAATTTCAGTTTACAATTTAGTTCCACTTTTATCACTTAATTGAAATATAAAGTATGGAATTGTGCAAAACGCTATTAGCTTATACCGTACTATAGTATATTCTGAAAGCAATTTCATTCCTATTGAGAATAGTCCTTGCTTTATTTCACAGTTCATGAGGTATGAAGAAATGATGATTTACATCATGATTTGCCATACTTACGAAGCATAAGGGTAGTGAGGGGCGTTATATGATAGGCATAGAGTAGGGCTGTATTATAGAACTCTTAGTTTTAATACACTTATAAAATAAAATGAGAAAATGTTTTTCTCATTTGTTTGAATGAACATAAGCTCATTAACATGAGGAGTTGTATATCACGGAGTGTTCATTTGAGTAGTCAACATCTTAAAAGTAAATGGGGAGTTCTTTCACTTGTTGATAAAGATTCTTTGAACCAGAAACATATAACAAAAGGTCAAGTAGGTAGCCAGGTAGTACACAAGTTCTATACTAACACCATCATATACAATTGTAAACATTGCAGTATTACGTTTATGGTTTTAATTAATAATTAGGTCTATGTACAGTTAGTTTGCAGTTATATTCCTTGTGAACGTACACACCACTAGAATATTTCTATACACAGGAGCCACTGGCCAAATAAATACATCATTTTAGGGCAGACATTTGTTTTCTTGATGAATAATAAACAGTACTAGTGGAAAAGGAATCGTATGGACCCACTACCAGGCCTATCTATACAATAGCCCCATGGCCTTGCTTTCCAGACCTATAGTACACAAGAATTGCACAGTTGTATAAACAACTATATAAGTTAATAATAAGTATTGCTTTCTTTTTTAGTCAGGTAAAAACCTTTGAAAAAATATGTTTTCATTTGGCTTAAGCCGCCATACTTCAACCCTTCTTTCTGCATTATAAATGAAGAGAGCATGCAAAAGATTTGCCAAACATTAATTATCATCTTGTACTTTGCACAACTTTCAATACTTAAAATTTTAATATTTTTAAAGAATTTCACAATCTGTCTTGAATTTAAAATTATTCAGGAGAAACTAGCAGGATAGATAAGTTAACAGAGCATTTTTAAAAGATCCAGTAAATAAGTTAAATATAAAATAAAAATTACAATAAAAAGTACTGGATAGGGTACTTTTTTACTGGCTACAAGTACAATTAAGTTAACATAGTTTTAAGCACCAAAGGCAGACCATAAACTGGAAATCAAAATATATTCCTCCTCAACGTTCAAGACCAATATCAGATTATGTCCTAGCAATTGTTATGGAAAATGTTTCAGCAGTTCATTTTCAGTAGTAGCACAATTTCCTTCTGTATCATTAAAAAACCTTTAGATTTGCTTTGCCTAAGACTGGAAAATGTAATGGCAACCATGCTATTTCTAATGCAATGCAAAAATCACAGACACTGAAAGATGAGTTGTCTAGAAAGTGGCAGAGCCCAAAGCACAACAAGGAACAGTTCTTCTCGTGTCTGTAATATGTACAATATCCTGTGAAGTACTCACTATAAAAAGCTTGTTAGTTATATATTTTATATACTCATCTCTTGTTAATACAACTATCATAATTGGTAATGCTCACATACCTCATACTCTTTAAA
Organism: Acheta domesticus; assembly: GCA_031308135.1. NCBI lineage: Eukaryota > Metazoa > Arthropoda > Insecta > Orthoptera > Gryllidae > Acheta > Acheta domesticus. Next base: position 68,120,537 of record JAHLJT010002406.1, read on the forward strand.
AAAAGCACCCATACACACCTTCATTCATAAAATAAGTATTTGACATGTACGTATTATGCGAGTAACATCGTGCCAGCAATTTACATTGTGTCATTTTTGCTCTTTCCCCTCATTTCATATATTAATATGAATTAGTCCGGTAACTACCCTGTTTCTTAATATCATGGATTATGCTATTAATCAAATTTCTTAAGATACTTCCCCCCCCAATCCTTTTCCCAAATATTGCCATGCACTGTTGATTTCAGCTAGTACACATGCCCAGTCTTGGCTCCAAAAACAGTCATAGGCCTCTACAGTATGTGTTAAAATATTCACAATTTAGGAGAAATTATGAAAAGTCCTGGTATTTCCTTCCTCCAAGAGTAATGCAATGGTTTTATGGAAGGATTTATAAATCAATTTTTTATCTCAAGACATCCACCTTGAGAGAAAAATGTCATGGTATTTACAGTTTTACAAACCTTTCCTACTACAAGTTAACTTCATTTTTTCATTGTTCACTCATGCAAGAGACAAAATTCCATTCATCTCACTTTTGACATCTTCTGTAAGCTACACAGTTTTAAAAAATACAGTTCAATTTAATAATAGAATCACAATATCTGCGTTTCCACTTTCGTCACTTGATGAATAGTGTTCAAGTAGCACACATGATTAGCCACAATCACTTTGTGTCTTTTTTGATCTCCATTTTATGTCAATCACACTTCATTATTTCATAATGTCAATTAACTATGGACCATAAAGAGTGACTAGTCATAACTGTACAAGTCTCAACATTTCATATTGTAATCTAAGGAGGATACATGTTGCCTGTACTCCTTGTACTTCTATATATAACTGCGTATGAAGGGATAGATGTGAAACACTTTCTATAGCTGAGCATTAAGACTCAGAAAGAAAGTAATTTACCTGACAATTATCATGATTTATTCACATCTTTAGCAGAGAAACAACCATAGTTCATTAAAGGAACAGAATCACGATTCATGCCTGTGTGATCGTGATCGTCTATTCCCACTCTTCCTTCGTTTGCGCTTTGTATCTCTTTGAAAGGCTACATTGCCAGGATCATCAGCTAACTGTGGGTAACGATGAATGCTGTGGATATCAACACCTTCATACCCATCAACATCACCATGTAATATTAGTTCTTCCTTCTCTTCTTCTGTCCATTCTCCTCTGCCTTGAAATCCTGCTGTTACTAATTGTTTCTCCAATTCCCAAGCTCTCTCAACAGCCCTCTTGTGGGCATGTTTAAGAATTCTATGCCTCTCCTGTTCAGGATCAGCACCATACCTAATAAACACAGCTGCATCAGGATTATGCAAGCGAAGTTCCTTGGTGCCACCAGATCCATGCTCAGCTGTTTCATGAGCAGAAATATTAAACATGCCTCCCAGTCTTCTTAGCTCTTCTTGATCATCTCTAATTTTCAATACATTGTCTTTGACAAAATAAAATACATCTTGATCGTGTAAAGTAAAGTGAAGATCCAGAAAGTATGAATTATTAAATACCGATGTCACAACATCTTGGACGACACTGTTCACACCTTCTACAACACTGACCATGGCACGACCTGATACTCGTGATATTAATACTCCTTCCCCAAATACAGCTCGTCTGTACGCTACTCTGGGCAAAAGATTTCTTGTCTTGGGCTCCATCTTCAGAAGGGGCTTGGGGATGAAACCAAGGTCACGGAATTTTTCATTGACTTTATCCACAATACACTGCAAGCCTGACATAACTCCAAAATCTGGTGAAAGCTGTTTTGATGTTATCACAGCATGTGGCTGATAAACCATGCTGGAAGTATACGCTGAACCCAACATGTCATCAATATCATATCCATACAATTTCAACCAACTTGGGAGATCTGAAATAAAGAAAAAGTGAAACAATAACATTTGGTACAAAATAGGTATGACACAAAATATTTGAAATAAAAAAAATTGTGATGACTTACCTGTCATGTACTTGGTATTATGCCTAGGATTAATAGGATCATTATTGTTGAATCTGTAGATAAACACATCTGTTGGTGTAGTCAATTTATTGGCCAGTTCTTCCCATGCGGGTGTCATCCACTGGCCCACAGCAGGATCATAAAGACGCTTATTCAGATATACCAACCCAGTGTTTGGGTCAAGCAAACCTCCATGGAAATCGACTGGCAGGTAGAAATCTGGATTTGAATCTTTGGTTACTTTGCCAAATGGTGTACGTCGTATCTCTTTGATAATGTTGCCATTAATATCATACAAAGCTAGTGGAGATCCATTTTGATCAGATGCTACATAGAACCGCTGTTCTGATGTCTCAACTGTGATAAGAATATGTCTCTCATCATATAAAAGTCTGAATGTACGACCCGATTTTGGAAAATGAACATGAGAAATAAGATCTGGAGTGGTAGGATTTGCATACAAAAACTGGGTAACATTTCCTCGTTCATCATGCCACGAAACAAGACGACCTCTGTCATCGTAGAAATACCATGTCTGGAACTTGTCTCGTTCAAAAGCATGTATAAGTTGGGCCCGTGAATTATATCTGTATTTCTGTTCACCTCTTCGGACCACAAATCCTCGTCCATCATAGCTGTTGAACTCTACATCACCATACTGCACTACCCTGTCACCACTGTCATATCCTAAAGTTATCTTATCTCCTTGCTCAATTACACCTATGACATTGCCATTTTCATCATACACATATTTCCAGTTACTGTCGCCAACAACTTCCATAACATGGCCATCAGCATTATATGTTATATGATCCATGTATACTTGTCTTCCAATCATGAGCTTTTGGGAGCTTATTCTGTTGCGATTGTCATATTCTAGCTCCATTCGGTACACATCAAATGTTTTAATGTTAATAAGAAGAGATTTAATTCGACCATGACTATCAAAATCAGTAATTGTAAAGAACTGTTTGCTCGTATCTTGCATAACTGACCTATTGAATGTATTGCGATATATTCTTAAATCACTCACTCCTTCTAGCATACCCAAATTCTGGTTATACTTCACTCTCAACTGGGGCAACTCTTTGCCATTAATTTCCACATCAATTCCAGAAATTCTGGCATTACCATCATACTGATATCGAAAATGACAATTATCTAATCCACTCTTACTTCCAAACTTGAGTTTTTCATCTTTTAAAATGCCTGCATGGTATTTGTATTCCAACTTTAATTCAAAGTTTGGTTCTATAATATCAATGCTCTTGACAAGACTGGAACTTTCAATGTAGATGTAATGGGTGGATGAGAGACCAGCAAGTATCGTTTCTAGTTTTCCACTGTGATCATAAACATAAGCAACTTTTCCAGACTGATGAGGATAAACTTTGGCTAATATTTGCCCATCGTCATTGTACATAATTTCATAGGGATGTCTGTTCATGGGAGAGAAGTATTGGTACTTGAAAAATCCTAGTGAAGTTTGAAGAGAGAAAGCATGTATATGACCTCGTGGTGTGGTCAAAGACTGCAATGCACCTGCTTCATCATACTGCAACAAGTAGTCACTGCCGCGGGGAGTAGTCACCTTCAGAGGCTGGAACACAAAGTACAGTAAGTTCTATGTGAAACACTTGTGTGTGTGTGTGTGTGATATTTTATTACATTCTATTTTCTTTAATTTGAATAATATTCTTACCAAGCTGCTGAACATATCCTTAAAAGCATATATCATAGATGAACCATCTCCATAGCGAATCTGATATAATCTTCCTGCTCTATCAAATTCGTAACTCTCATTTAAAGCACCCCACTTCCATTTAATAAGACGACTGAATCGATCATATTCAAGTTCTACTCCAGCAAAAATTCCATTTCTGAGGACAAAAAAAATGATTTAACTAACGATACTTCCGTTGAAACACTAAAATTTTTCTTTGCTTTTTTAAATAAGTGTTGTTATTATTGTTATTATTATTACTGTTATTATTATTATTATTATTATTATTATTATTATATTATTACTAGTGGACCCGGCAATGCTTCGCTATTGCAAGGTATTACACTTCACACGCCTCTAGTCACGTGATTTTTATTCACATTTTAGGCAAAGTTCTGTAAAACGTTTAATAGCTAAAAGATTTTGTCGTGAGTACGGGTTTATTCTATGTCCTGGTTTGGATATGGCTGTCACCTATTCTGTTGTTAAAATGTTCTCCCTCAAGTTTGGGCATGCATTCGCTATGACACTGTCTTGGAGAAATTTGAGATAATGATAATGTCCGAGATAACGTTCAAGTAATAATTCCGGTCGATATTTTGCAATCGCAGGGGCAGAATATGCAGCGAAGTCGCGCTTAATACTTCAGAAAGTTGCGGGTTGCCTAGAGCATCCATTCAGAGGCGCTTCAGTCAGTCTAAACTCATTATATCATGTGTATGTGTGACAGACATACTGACATTCCCATTGCACTATGCCTATATTCTTCGCACAAGTGCAAGCGGATGAACGGTATTTATATAATATATTAGTATAATATATTTTATGTATTAGATTAAAGGAATATCTCAGATTTACCTTGGTCCCCATTTGACTGGACGTGCTGTGCGATCGTATGTTACATTCAGAAGTTCCACTCTGTCGTCCATAAAAACTGCTACAGTGCCCGTCTCCCTGTCATATTCCATTGTCAACAGATTTTCACCATTAACTCTTAATTTGCGGCCAACTTGTACCACAGGTTTGTTTCCTCCACGACCTGGCTTTCCTCCACTTCCCTGGGCTCGTCTGAGGAAGTACCTCCACTCAAACCTATTGGCAAGATCACCAGAAATTTCTGTCTTTTGTTTCGCAGGTACTGGGAAACTCTCGCCCAAAACAGGATCAATGTCTGAGAGAACAGTGTAAGGAACAGTATCAGTACTGACACTGTGAGACCAAGGAGCAGCACTCGCTACTCCTCCATCAGGAAGGACAACAGTGCGATACTCTGCTTCTCCTGCAATAGAACAGAAATGTCTCAGTATTTAAAATATCCATTAAATGTAATTAATAATGTAATTAATCTTCATAATTAAGGATCTTTAATTAGTAGTTTCAACACTTACCATACTTGGTTACAACACTAGATCCTTTGATGAGCATTGATACAGGTTTTCGGCCATTTTGGACCACTTGTACGGTTGCTCCTTTCACACTCAAGTCAAATGAAAGACCGATGACTTTGCCTGTAGGAGTAATGGCTGAAGTAAGACGTCCAAACTCATCATAATTATATACATAGCTTCTTCCCGTGCTATCTAGCTTTGTTTTAAGGAGACCAGTTGGTCCATGATAATCAAAAGTAACATTGTAATTATCTGGTGTACTAAGCTCATGAAGCATCTTCATTCGAGACATTCTGAGTCGACATTTTTGGCCTTTAGTATTTTCAATAGAGTTCACTTGACTTGAATAATCTCTCAATAGGAAGACCTTATTGCCTGCTGCATCAGTCACGGTACTGAGCTTTCCATTACTAGTGTTAACATTATATGTGAATGAATAACTAGTTTCACCAGTGAGAATATTTCGAGTAGCGATATGCTGGCCAAATCTATTGAAAATGTATATTTCTTGAGTGTCAGGAGAAAATATTTCATATTCCCTGGAGACACTTGCATCTGGTATACTAGCAGTAACGGATCTGATTCTGTAATTAGCTTGATCACAAATGTGCAAAATTCCATCTGGCGTAACTGTAACTGAAGAAATGGTGTTGAACTTTGAGGTAGAAGCCACAAAATGGTCTTCTTCAAAACAGTCACAGCCACGGTCCAGACAGTTACATTTTGATTCCGCTCCGGCATAATGGGTAATTTTCCCATCTGTACCGATAATGCGAACTCTATTAATACGTTGAGAATCACTTTCTGCAACATACAAGTCTCCTGATGGACCAAAGGCAATACTTTGTGGCATGACAAGAGTTGCATGAGTAGCTAATTCAGTATCGTATCCTCCAATTGGCGATGGGCAGTGCAAAGGGCGTCCAGCGACAACTTTCACTCGACCATCCGGAGCAAGTTGTAAAATCATGTGATCATCTATGATATGGAGAGAATTATCCAGAGGATTGATGGCCAATTCAGTTGGCCAACGCAAATGGACCTGCAATAAATTTAAATAATTAATTTACTATCATTTAGAGACTTAATAATAGCAATTCGACAAAAAATAATTTCAACCAAATCAAAATAGTCGCAATTAGAAACATTAAGTGCAGATGTCTGAGATACTGGCTTCCTTGTATTGTGCAAAGGAATTTCAGAGGGGTTAAAATCAATCTTTTGTGGCTATGTACACAATTTATTTATTACATAATTTAGCCTTCATGCAGTCACTTGTCGCGTTGTACAAGTTACTGAACATTTCCACAAGTAGACCTGCATTCCTGCCGGTGTCAGAGCTCTCGGCCTCCAGACCTCCCCCGAGTCTTCACTCACTGGTACGAGGTTTACGGTCCATCCCTGCCTCTTTCTCTGCCTGTCGTGTACAGTATGTGCTCACTAGCAACATACTGACGAAAGCAATACCAGACTAGTAATTAATTTTAATATGTCGATCGATGGAGCTCACAAGAAGCAAAATGGAGAAAAGAATGAGCATGTAAACTTTTCCCTCGGAGTGTGGTTCTGTGATGTACAGTAGTGCACCTGATAATTTTTTTCTGAGTAGGCTCAAGCAGATTTAATATTAATAATTAATTGGCACATCCAGTGGGGGAGCACGTAGCTTCAGACCCCTTCCCCAGAAGCCAATACGTATTCAAAAATGTTTTTTTAATAATTTTCCATACTAAAAATCCATATACATTTTTCCATATTTATGAAAGTCCAATAATTTTCCATACTAATAAAAACTATTTATACTAAAAATCATTCATTGTACTATTTTTTTACTTTCTAAAAGTTATTTACAAGCCAAAAATTGAAAATTCATCTTATAGTCAAGGATTTTGGTGAAACAATTAATCCCTCAGCTTGACCAAAAACAAATGAGCTATTGCCATTTTCGTAAGCAATGTGTTCATTTATTATTATTATTATTATTATTATTATTATTATTATTATTATTATTATTATACGTCACGACTACAGATGTTGTTAGTCGGCTGAATATAAAATCTACTCCAGGTTGCAACCAGCTACCTAAGGAGCACACCTAGGGACTGTCAGTGCCTCTACAATACTTTGCGCAATACGCTGCGGTGGCGCCCGGGGCGACCTCCCGCCACAAGAGCGCAGACGCGTCCGCATCACCGCCACCAGAACACAGTTTTAAACGGCAGCCTTCATTCTGGGCCACTCGGACGCGCCGCAGAGCTACCGATAAGACGTGTAGACAGCAGGAAGTCGCAGAGATAGCAGTCACAGTTGATAAGTGCCGCTCGTTTGCATACGTTCTGGGCATTTTGGAAGTGAATACTGAAGATTTTATTACAGAGATAGAAAAATATCCATCAATACGGAATACCGAAAGTGAAGATTATTCGAACAAACTTGAAAAATATAAAGTGTGGGCTGTTTTATTTCGAAATCTGTTCCTTTATTTTTTGTTGACTAATAAAAGTAAAGAAAATCATCTTCGTCGCGAGTCACCGTCGTTCATCGAAGGGTTTGCTTAAAGGCGTGCAGTGACTGTGGCCGCCGGCGACCCACAAGTCCTTCCTTTCCCACGCGCAGTGGCTGCGTGTGGTGCTACGGAGTGTCGCCGTGAAGGTGCCCTTAGGTTGCAAACAAAAGGTCCGTCATTCCGATAAGCTGAGTTGGGGTATGTGTCTATGATAATGACATGACTCGCCAGTGACCTCCAGGATTCCCGAAAGGCCGACTCAGACCAGCCTTCAGAAAATCAACTGCCCTTATTGAGGTAATAAGAGAACACAGTTCGCTATCACAGTACCCAAAGTTAGAAATTAAGTGGGAAGTACGAGACGCAAAACCTATCAAAGGCCAGACGATACACGTAGTAATTGTGAATTGGAAAATTATCGATAAAGACATCATTAAGTAATGAAAACAGCTTTTGGTTTCCCATGAAATGTTTGAGTGGGCTCTGCCTTGCAGATTAATAGATAACTACGCCACTGATGTAATGGTGCCTGGGTCTTCAGAGAGATGTTGACAGAGGACCTACGTTTCAAATTCAAGAGGTCACGACATCAGCCAGATTGATTAGGGAATATCAATTTCGGTGAAAATTCTTCTTAAGGTTCAACCGCTGGCGTTGTTCATATAAACAAACACACATTTTCTCGTCAATCGATTTTTCGGTGTCAAGGACCCACAAAACATGGATTCTGACTACACAATGTGTTGGAGGAAGTAATAAATTATATGTGGGGGCAGGACCAAGCAATAAGAAGTTTTCTGTCGAAAATTTGTCATTTTTTCCATAACATTACAAACTTTCTCTACCTTGCGTAAGCAGTAGCGAGTAAATAAAAAGAACTACTTTTAGACCCAAGAATTTATTTATCATACAACTTCATGTCATAATTTAAATTTTATAATATAACAATTATTTTGGCAATTCAAAATTTACCTGAAATTTGACAGACCATTTAGAAAAGTACTTTCGTAGGAATTCTAGCCTCTCAAAGGGCATTGGCACGACATTACTCGTAAGCCAAGTACGTTTGCAGAAATAACTACAAACGGTGATTTACGCCCTATCTTGTGATTTTACCTAAACTTGAATACTCGAATTCTGCACAAGCTAAAGAACTTACGAGCTGTATCATCCAAAGATTAGTAATTTACTGGAAGAGAGACAAGAAAAACAAAATTTTGAAACTTAAAGCGAAAATTGCGCTTTGGCAAAATAATTGAAAATAGCAAAAATGCGCCCACGCGTATAATCTTCCGCATTCTGTTCTAAATAACTCTTATAGCTATGCATGTAGTTTTTACTTTTTTTACAAATTTAAGTTCTGAAAGTTCTTTCTCGTCCTTATGTTGCATAAAAATTTGGCTTAGAACAACAATGCTTGAGAAAAGAATAATCGGATTGGCGTTATTACATCCCTAATGTCATCTATCGCCAAAAGTGAATCGGTTTTCGAAAATGGGAAATCGTTACATCTACATTACTGCTTTCCAATGTTCACTGCCTCCGGCCTAACGTCCATATTACGTAGTAATATGAGTAGTATAGGGAAAAATTATGTAATGCTACGGAAAATCGGTTTCGAGATTTCAATGGAAATACACGTTTTGGGATACCCAGATACAGAAAAAGCGTTTTCCTTCCCCAAAACATCCGTCCGTCCATTTGTACGTCAGTCCGTCAATCTGTCCGTCCTTCCGTCTGGTGTATGTGAACAACACTAGAGCCTAAACCATGCGTAGGATTTTGCCCAAATTAAAGAAACTCCTGTCCAATCGGTCTTAGTCAAAGTTCTGATACTTTGAAATCATTCATTAATTTTAGGGGGTACTTTCCATGAAGCCCCAGGAACATTTTCAAAATTTTCTTAAAAACGGCTCCAATTTTTTTTTCTTTAAATTCCTTGTTAGAATACAGTAAAATACACTTATAAAGGTAGCATAAACCCGCGTTTCACAGTTAACTCTGAATTTTCGAAAATTGCCCAATTTTGAATTTTTTCGGCGCCTTCCTACAACTACAAAATTGAAGATAGAGATATTTCCTTCACATGAAATTTGTTCTGTATAGTGAGTTCTTTCATTAATGTCATGTACATTTTTTTTCAAAAGTTTAGTAGTTTTCGCGCAATATTGCGTACAATATGTGCAATTTTTAAAAAAATAACGAAAACAAGATTTTTTCAAAAACGGCTCCAATTTTTTTCTTTAAACTCTTGATAGGGATAGTGTCTAAAGCACTCTGTGAGATGACATAAATGCCATATTGCTATACTTCTTTGTTTTTTCAAAAATTACAAAATGTTTTTGACTTGTCCCTCACGTCATTAATATTTACGCTAGCGGCGATTTGTTCACATTATTGCATTAATGAGTACATGTGCTTTAAATAATGTCATATAAAACTACTCGAAAACAACCTTTTTCTGTGAGAACTAGCCCAAAATTTCGCATTTTCAGAAACGCTCAAACACCATTTCCTCATAAATGGCTCCAATTTCTTTCTTCAAACTTTTCGAACGGATAGTACTAATTGCACTCTTTAATATGACGTAAAGTTCATTTTGGGGGATTTTTTCCCAAAATTACATGTATTTTTTTAAAGATCTCTCACACCGTTAATGTGCACATTTCCAGCAATTCGTAAAAACTATTGTATTTTTTAGTTAAAGTGCTTTAAATTACTTTAAATGAAGTTTTTCGAAAACGCACAAATTTTCTGTGAAAAAGAACTCTTTTCACAAAAGAAAGAAGAATTTACAGTAGCGCTTAAACGCCATTTTCTTAAAAATGGCTCCAATTTTTTCAAAGAAAATTGCCATTTAGGACGAGATGTTACTGTTCTTTTAGCATTCTTAAAATAATACTTCCGTTTCACTATTAGGAAACCGAAAAATTAAGAAAATGTCAAAAAAAAGGTTCTTCGGGCTGCAATAGATGGTAACTGGCAAGAGTTTGTGGCAAGCCCGAATAACTAGCTGAGACCAAAGGAAATAGAAAACTAATACGGGGAAGTCTGTGCCATTCTGCAGCACCACTAGTTTCTTTTAACTTTAGAACAATGTCTTTTAGTATTGATATTATTTTTACTTTCTCGTTAGCCGCTACCGCGGTAGAGAGAAAGTTATGTAATGCTGCACGAAAAAACGGCCAAGTTTTGGCAGAAAAACTCTTATTACTGGGCCCTGGTAACGAAAAATTGGATAAATTCAATTCCTAAATTTAGGGGGGAAACCATCTAACACATGGTGCAGCCAGAATCCCATGTTTTGTCATTGATACCAAAAAATCGAATGATGACAAAACGAGTGTGTCTGTCCGTCCGTCTGAACGTCCGTCTGAACGTCCGTCTGAACGTCCGTCTGAACGTCCGTCTGAACGTCCGTCTGAACGTCCGTCTGAACGTCCGTCTGAACGTCCGTCTGAACGTCCGTCTGAACGTCCGTCTGAACGTCCGTCTGAACGTCCGTCTGAACGTCAGTCTGAACGTCAGTCTGAACGTCAGTCTGAACGTCCGTCCGTCTGTGAACAACGCTCAAGCTAAACCGTTCTGCCTATTTTATTCAAAATTGATATTCCGCATTCGATCTGGCTGATGTCGCGGCCCCTTGAATTTGAAACCGATATTTTAATTTTGGAGGTGTTACATTAAGCCCCTGGTATATTTTCCAAATTCAAAAGAAATGGTTCCATCGACTGACATTTTGTTCTGGGATAGTGTGAAGGACGTTTATGAGAATGATTCAGGTCTCATGTTCGTTGAAAACAGATTTTTCGAAAATTGCAAAAGTTCAAAATTTTTTCAGAGTTTTCCTGCAACTAAAATATTAAAGATAGAGATTTTTTTTCTTAATGAAATCTGTTCCCAAAAAATTGATTTTTAAATAAGGTCATGTACAATTTTTCAAACATTTGAATACTTTCCACGTAATTTTGCGTCAAAATACGAGCGAGAAAGTACGTGCTGTTTTAGCCCCACTAGTTTTCTTTTGCTTGATGCCATTCTCAATAAAGGCAATAATCTCCATTGTGTTTTCTGAACAGTGCTTTACTTATCTAACCCACAACTTAAAAAACTGTGTAAGAGGCAACAAATTTTTAAAAGACCAAATTTGCATCTATCATCAGACATGAGCTATTCATACAAAATCCACATGTCACATCACAAGTTGTGTAAGGAGCTCCAAATCAAAATGTTTTAACTCTATAAGAGCTTAGATGGTGTTAATTCAACAAGTAAATCTTTACTTCACTGACAATGAGACCATTCTGTACTCACAAGCTGCAACTAGAATGATCCTTCTGAAGTTAAGATTAACTTTTTGCTTACCTTCTTGCACTTATGGAACAAGCTCTTATGGAGTTCATATATTTTGATATGTTGGTCCACAAGTAAAATGTTTAAATTAGATACAAGTGTATTTTATGTCTTCTTTGAAATAGTGAACATGCCTTCTTACCTCTTCCACATTCAAAGTCCCTTCACATGGGATTGGTTTCCAATGAGATTTATGCATATGATTTCCAATAACTGTTGTTACGATGCCATCACGATCTACCATACGTATATTTGTTCCATCAGCAAAATAAAGTACATTGTCTGCTGACACTGCAACTCCTGAAGTGATGAAACAAATTTATATTGATCAGTAACAAAGAATGTGTTTCAGTCCAGACAATAATCTATAGATGTACTGTGTTAATTTCCTTGAAAACAAGACAAGATGTGAAATGTATTCTTCTCTCCACTGAATTACACTAAAAAATAAGAAATAATCTGAAATTCTAATATATGATGGTATTGTAAGAAAGTGTATGAAAAAAGTGAAGTTAAATTATATTATTCTGCCACCAGATTCCAGGGCCACCCAGAGAAAACTAGGGGTCTGGGGCAGTAGATCCTTGGGGACCCTTATTCCAACAAAAGTTGTCCACCGCAACACATAAATAGAATTAATCTGTCCTAGCAACTAAAATTACTTAAAGAGGTTAATTTGAATTAGAAGTATATACATTTTTTATCTTTTGAACGAAAAAAAAAAAAATTGAGTTCCACATCAAGTTAGCACTGGAAGATGTTGCCCCCCCCCTGGTGCCGCTGCTAATTTGTGCAAAATCTACTACCAAAATTAATAAATATTTAGTACATATCTCTATCTTCTTAAATTAAGCAATTAAAATGACTACTAAATGTAAAGATTTTGGACACAGACATTTTTTCAGCAATCGCTTATGAGAAAATTTAAACAAATGTTCAATGAAAGAGGGATCACATATCTATACTACCACACGTAGTAAAACAACTATTTTTCATTCTCGTGGTATAACATAGTATCAAGAAATTAAATTGAGGGCCTGTACCTTTGGGATATGCGAGTTTTGCATCTCTGGCCAGAGCTCCATCACCACAGTGTGCTTCATCCCCGGGAAGGCAGCGCTCTCCTGATCCCACTGCAGTTTCCCAGTTGTGATCTGGATCTGAATAGTCATCTATATTCCGAACCCGAATGATTTGGTGAGATTCAGGATCAGAAATATACAGCACTCCATCAAGTGGACTGAGAGCCAAGTGATATCGATATGACACCCGGGTAGCACTGGAAATAAGTGTTTCAATAAAGTAGAAACATCAGTCATGAAATTTTATTATTAAAAAATTATAATACTTACTTGAGTCGAACAATAGTTCTAACAGTGCCATCTACCAGGATACGACGAACAAGATTGAAATCTCCTACAAAAATGGAACCATCTGGTGATGCAGCAAGGGCCACAGGAGCCAGAAGCCTTTGCTTTGAAGCTTGCCCATCACAGTCAAAGCAATCAAGAGGACGTTGATGACCATCGCCCATTGTGGTAAGAATAACTCGTGGTTTATGTTTCAAATAAATATTTGAACCATCACCTTTCTGAAGAATACCTGCAAATATACATTGGTATATTAACATAAGCAAGTAAAAGAAGTTACAAGTCAAAAATAAATAAGGTTATTAGCCAAAAATTTAGCAGAACTTCAGTAATACCTTCATGAAAATTGTATCTATGATGAATATCAAGATTCCAGCCTCCCACTTCTGAAATACCCATGTCATGGCCACTCAATTTAGTGGTCTGTACATCCCAAATTATATCTTTACAGTCATTATATTCATATCCAACTTTGACCATTGCTGTAGTAACACCATAGACCCGTTGTCTGTGAGGAAAAATTAATAAGTTTCATTTTAAGCAGAGAAAAAATTACAAAAATGAACTAGAATGATGTGGCTAAAGGCACAACTGACACTTTAGGTACAAGATATTTGGAGAAAGAATTTATACCTGTAAACATTCAATCTGTTCCAAGCATACGTGAATTTAATCACTGGGTCAGCTTCAAAAGTCTTCTCAAAAAGAATTCCTTCAATTGTGATACGTAGGTGAATAAGTTTTAATGAGGAAGGAATAGTCTCAGGAGTAAGCTGAAGTTGAATGGTTGAAAGATAACCAGCTGCTCGTGAACTATGATACACAAGATTTAGCCCTGTGCCTGGTATTTGCAAACTTTCTTGGACAACCTATCGAATAAAAGCAATACACGCTGAAAATTGCATTCTTATTCAAAATTATACATCCAGTTTAAAAGAAGCAAAACAATATAAAATGAAAAGATTTATGAATGTTAATGCATGTTCATTTTAAAGGAAAGACAAAGGTTTAAACACAAAGTAGTGTCTTTTGTGAATAAATGTCTGTATAAGTATAGAATTAACTTGATGATAAAGTAACATGAGAATTACGTTTATAATAAAAACTGAAGGTATTTAAAATATTCACTGTGGATATTTGGAATAACTTTAATTTTTGAATTTTGAATATTCACCTGTGATTCAGCTAAAATTGCACTCTTATCAGGACATGCTCCTTGGAATCCATGTTTCCATGTAGCCAACACAACAGGTTTCATGAGATCATAATCATGAGCTGCACAAGAATGAGGAGTATGTGGAACATTTTTATCATCTCCGGTGCCCATCACAATTGTCTCAATGATGACAACCTGTGAATACAAACAATATTTTCTTGTGCATCTCATCTGCCAACATAAAAGTAAACGTCATTTTTATTGTGGTCCTTTTGTCAACATACCTCATTCCATGGTACATTTACTATATGACTTTGAGGCCGAAAGGGACTTCGACCAAATTGCAGAGTGACAGCACCCCCACCATTCACTAACAAATCGAACCAGCCGTCTTCACGAGTCAGCGTGAATCCTTCAAGAGTTGTGCTAGTGCTTACTCGCACCCCCATAAGTCCCATGCCCATTGCTGTAACTACACGACCTCGCACCACTGCAGATCGACTGAAAGTAAAGGAGGGATGTTCATCATCTTTCTCTTAAAAAATTAAATAATACAATTATAGTTATTCTTTAGCATAACCAACTCTTTCTAAGTTTTTGAATTCATGAAAAAATTTCAGCCATGTTCTATACATTATGATAAAAATTTGTGAATTTGGGTCAATAATTGACATATATCTACTTTTTATCCATTAAAAGTGTGAATAGTTTTTAACTACAATTTCATTATTCATAAAATATTTAGTTTATTCACCAAAAAGATAGAGAAAAAACTCTTTGAATATTATTACATGTATCTACAAAACAATTGTAGAAAATGACATAGGAATATATAATTTTGTGATTACTCTAAACTATTTAATGCTGTTTAACCCAATGCATCTCATCTTATTATACATATATTACTTTTATAAAAAAATTTGAAGACAGAAACACATAAGTACAATTTAGAAGAAAACAAAGAAACAACATAGACTGGATATAAACTAGGTCTAAACTAACTTTTCTTTCACCATGGAAACAGACACTTTCTATGTGTTTCACAATGAAGCCAACTCAAAAGTCACGGAACACAATGATGGGGCATAAAAACTTAACCATGCAACAAATACAAATCTCATACACTACATGAATATGTACTACAAAAAGCTTTTATCCTGTAAATAAACATATACGTAAATAAGTCCACCATCAATACTTTCAAAATCACGTATGACAACCAGCACAAAACTGTATACAAAACATCAATAATCAGGCAAGTTGCGTGCTTCCATAACCTTACCTGGTGTTGAAGTGGTTCCAGAAAACACTGAGCAGCACGGAGAGAAACAGAAGCCACCACAGTTAACATCGTCCAGAGAGAAACACAGCAGAGGCATAGACAGTGTATAACATCTTTTGTCCTTTCCAAAAAAATTTGTTCACGAGCACATTTTTGCAAAACACTTAAGAAGAAATATAGAAGAATAGAGCTCTATTTTCTAATTGAATTTCTATTTTCTGATGTTTGAATTAGAAAAAATTATAGATGAAGCAAAATAAAATAAAATCTTGTTTGGTAATGAGATGAAATATGAAAAGCAGAAAATATGCAGAATATTGCAAACAAAATTGAAGGGTAATTGACAATCAATACTAGCATTATTTAATATTTTCAAATCTGAGAGGTAAAAAAATGTATAACTACTGAGAGAAATAAAAGTACAAACATATTTAATATTCTTTGCAAGCAGTCTATTGCATGCTCAGAAGTTAATTTCAATGACCAAAAAACATCTGAATATGCCTCTGAAACACAAAGTAGAACCTCTACTATATCTCATAATTCATGCCGCATTCACATTTTTACATTTAACCATGTAGTTAACACAAATCACAAGTAAACAATCATTACGATTAGCCACCATGTAGTACATACAATGTGTAAAATGTAGCCTTGACTAATACATTTCTTTTTCATTTGGCAGATGTGAAATATAAAAAATTATCACATGTGTCATTTATGATGTAAGTTGAAATTTTAAATTTCTCGATGAAATGTCAGATTTTTATTTAATAAAAGCTAACTTTCAAAACGGTTCAGTCATGGCTATTGGAGACTTCAACAAGTAATACTGTACATCTCATGCATGTACATTTCATAAGACATGTACACAAGTAGAGGTTCTACAATACAATGTAAGCTACAAAACTAGTCAAGAAACAATGTCCATATTAAATGGCTTTGTTTCTCAAACATAGTTCACACAATCTTCACATTACAAACACATCACTGAGACATTTACAAAAAACAATAAATCAACACAGTATACCAATATCCCCTTCTTGATGGCCAACAAAAATTTAAAAACTTCTGGAACATCACACACTTCATGCACATCACAAGACATGGCAGCACAATTAACCGCTTTTGTTATTCCACATTAACATTTTTCAGTTGATATAAATATCCTTCATAAAAGCGAAATTGGTACTCATTGCAATAAGCAACTAATTGTGCTAGAAACGTGAAAGAAACGCAACACTCACACTCCACACACTTACATACATGAATAAATATATAAAAACTTGGGACAGTGATATCACGTGGGGCACAACAATGCAGATAATATGAAAAGTAGCCTGTACTGAATTAAGGAGATAGGGACACAGAAGAAGTAACATCACAGACATATGGTCACAAGTGATTAAAAACCAATTGGTTCTGCCAAAAGTACTTCAGGTTAATAGTAAATTATTCAGTAATATAACCTACCTCTCATTGAAACTCTCTGGTCGTGCATAATTCTGAAGACCACCTTCTTCTATTAAGAACTTCATTCTTTCAAAAAATGAGGCTGTAATAGCTGGAGGCTGTTTTCGAAGAAGGATATCTATTGGTTTGGGGGCAGAAACACACAACTGACTGCTGCGACATAAGTGGTTGAAGCAGCATTCTGGGTCTTCACAATCAACAAGGCCATCTAAAAACAAACAACCAACATAAAGATACAAATGATTGTTATTCAATTAAACTTATTTATTTATTAAACACAAGATCATATTCAATAAAATACTGAAGTGAAAACATTCAGTACAGAATATCTCACAATGTCCACAAACTTGCAGTTTTCTCACATGTTAAAACACACAAAAAAAAAAAGAGATTTTGAATATAGGTCAACACAAATGCATAGTATGTTAAAATATTTAAACAATGTATCTAGTCAACAACATCTGGAAAGATGAAGAATTAGAAATACACATGACAATTTGTATAACCCTTGTGCAGTTGGTCTAAACAGAAATATACATTTAAAACATCCTTTTAACACATTTTTTTCCTTCAAATTTTAAAGAATAGTTTTACCTTTGTCATTATCACGATTATCATTGCAACTTTGTTCAAGAGGTACACTGCAGTCTTTGCCATCCCATATATCAAGACATCTGCATTCCCATAGGCCATCACTGTTTACTTTGCATTGACCGTGACCGCTACAGCTATTGGGACAGCCTTCCATTGTGCAATGCTTGCCATTCCATCCAGTCACACACAAACAAGTCCCATTTTTGCACTGTCCATGTTCATTGCATCTAATAAATAAAAAATTATGTAAATCGTGTACATAAAATACATTAATGTGAAGTCAGTAATATTAAGACAGTTTTTTGTTTAATTATTGGCAGAGCTAAAATTATATTGCACTCACAATTTTTTTTTTTTCAATTAATAAAATTACTGAACAACATACCTTGGATCACACTGCTTAAGATTGCAGTATTCTCCTGACCATCCTGGATCACACATACAAGCATCTCCAACACAGTGACCATGTGGCCCGCAATCCAAATCACACAATTCTGGGTAAAGAAATTATTTTTATTAAAAATCAACCTACTGATACATACAATGACATAAAAACAGTCAAAATATTAATATTCAAAACTCACCTCTGGAACAATCATCACCAGACCACATAGGCTCACAACTACACGTTTGAGTTTCTAGATCAAAACTACCATGACCAGAACAATCAGGCAGACACTGGAGTGCATCATTATCCATTTGACTGCAATCAGGACCTTTCCATCCCTTCTTACAAATACACACACCTTCAGCACAGAATCCGTGCCCTGAGCAAGTTGGGTGAGGGCAGTCCACTGAAGAAATGTAAATTTTAAAAAAATTATTAAGAAACTTACTTTAAAATAATCTCTTTGTGGAAGTTAACTATTCCAATAACATTAATTCAGAAAATTAATTGAATGAAGGTGGGGAAAGTGCTAACTGCAATGTCATGTGATTCTAACTAAAATTAGGGGCACTATAAGAAAATTTATGAAAGTATTGATTGCTTTTGTAGGGAAATTTTCAAGAGGCTATGCTTACCTTCTTCACAAAACTGACCCATGTAGCCACGAACACAAGCACATTTCCCATTAACACAGTGACCATGCCCATTGCAATCCGGAACTTCACATTCATCATGTCTAAGATTACATTCTTTCCCTTTCCAACCAGGATTGCATTGACATTCACCATTTATATACTCCCCTCTCTGACTGCAAAGAACTGGGCAGACACCTGTACAGAAGAACCCATGAAATCATTTTTAAGATTTTTATGGAAATTTTTGAATCTGAAATGCTGAGAAAGTTAACGGAATGGAGATTGAACTGAATTAAAAGAAATAATGACAATGTCTTACTTTCACTACAGTCATCCCCACCAAATCCAGGATTGCATTGGCAATGCCCCAAAAGGCATTCTCCTTTTCCACTACAGCCATTAGGACAATTCTGAGTCATGTCTTCAGCAACAACTGTCACAAACGACACTTCTTGAGCATCTCCATCATCATTGTAAAGAGAAAGAAACCAATGACCTTGTTCCATGAAATGTGTCACTTCCTTCTTGACTGTAGGCTGTTAAAACAATATACAATATTACAGATGATAACTCTCAATTACATATTAATCTCGATTTAGTTTATTGTTTATCCCTTTGAAAACTTACATGTGATCCTCTTGTACCACGAACTTTAAAACCACTAAGTACTTCCAGAATATCATATTGAGTGTGAGTGGGCAGAGCATTTCGTCGAGCATATACACCTATACTAGCACCTCGTGGGATGTTATAATCAAATTTAACATAAGCTGCTTCAGACTGATAAAACTGCATATTCCAGTAACTATATGGTGGAATTTCCTTTGAGAGTTTTTGACCCAAAGATATTTGAGAAAACGTCGTACCATCAGGTGGGAAAAGTCTTGCAGGAAATGTTTTAGGGCCTGTAAGTAAATTTCCACAAATTTTCAGTAAAATACCTTCCAATCTGCATAATTCACAAACACCTTTAATCAATGCATTCATTAGTGCAGTCATTAAATTTTACACATATGTTACTTTTTTAGAATAAGAAGCATTTGCATGAGGAACTATATTTTTTCCAAGTGTTAGGTCTGTTGTCTATTTTATGTTAACATAACCTTAATCTGTGAAGCTGCAATAGATAATACAACTTGTTATACATTTATTATCACAACAAAAAGCAATACAATGAAGATTAACGAAGCACATTTCATGAAAAAATTTAGCAATTTCCACCAACAATTACCAGTTATCAATTAGAATAAAATTCAATCAATTGATTACAGAATAAGAAAGAAAATATCATTCCAGTATGTAATTCAGCATTTGAGTCATTAACATTTTAAGGATAATGCTAAGTATTTAGTGTTGTGTCAAGGATTTTCTTAGTATAGCATATAGAATAATGCCAACTGATAAATGAAAACAATTTTAACTACATGTTTTCAATTAACTAGTTCCTAACTCATGCTAGATTACACCTACTTTGTGAGACAAGGGAAAGAAGGGTCATCACCATTCCTTATGCAACAATAATACATGCATATTTTAACATGCAAAAACATCACAAACAATTTCAAGCCATTATTTATAGTATGGTACTAAACATTAAAGGATTTTAACAGTTACTAAAGCAGTTAGAAGTGAGTCACTAATGTGAGAGATACACTCATCAGATATTTTCTTCACACACAAAATTAAATTTTCACTATTATACAAAAGATTGTTTACACATGAATTATGTAGGTCTATATTACCTACATTTTTTAAATATTAAGTGTGTAAATAAAATATCTTTTTATTTCTCTGTTTTGCTGTTACCATTAAAGCACAGCTCACTGTTAAATGGCAGTAGCTGGCACATCAGAATGTGTTATACTCGATACAGCAGAAGACATTGCCTCACCTTCAAGAATCAAGATGACCGGTGGAGGAGGGGTCACAACCGGGCAGTCCAAGCTGCTACTCACTGCACTGGACACCTCAGTTGAAGAAAATGTGATATTTTCTTCTTCGCTAGACACAGGAGTCGCAGAGTGGTCGAGGGAAGAGGAAGAGGTAACTAGAGAGTCTTCAGTTGTCATTGTCTCTTCAGTAGTAAAAGAGTCAGTTGAATCACTCTCAGGGATTATGGTTGTTGAAGAGTCTACTGATAGTCCTCCTTCTCCATTACTGTCTGAACCACTTGAATTAACAAGTTTCACGGTTTCTTCATTGAAATCATGGTAATTCATTTCATCTTCTGTATTTGTGCTGATATTAACTGTAACATTTTCAGTCACAATTTCAGGTTGGTCGGAAACAGTTTCATCATATTCAAATTCATCTGATTCGCCTGGGTTAGATTTTTCTTCCATGCAGGGGCATGAACACTCACACACAGCACCCCAAGGAAAATCAGGTAGTGTTGAGGGTATTGTTGGAGAATAAGTTGTAGTGGGAACACTCACTGTACTTTGCTTTGACAGAGAAGATGAAAGATAATTATTTTCCAGAGTAAGAGCAAGTGGGGGAGAAACCACATTCTGTGTTGAACCACTGGCATCTGCCATGTTGGTTTGTGAATGTGTCTCAATCCCAGATACCCTACTTTGAGCTGGAGGTATAATATCTATATTTGCTACTTTACTGGCATCTCCATCTGTAGGAACAGACACAGATAATACATACACTGGCTGATGTGAACCAGATTTAGGATTAGTGGCATTATTGCTATCATCTTCTGTCGCAATAGTTACATTAACAAGCACTCTCTTGGCATGACGACTAGAGACGTTCACTTCACGAGTAAGCGATAAAACTTCCACTCTTGGCAAAGCTGTTAGATTGACATCTTTCATACCACTCACAGAATCATTAGAATCATGTTGAAGGGCAGTTTCAGAATGCAAAGTTAATTTGGTTTCATGCTGAACACTTTCATGCACATCATCAGATGCAGCTTCTATGTCTTTGGGAATTTCAGAGTGATTGATATGAGGTGGGTTATCTATGGTAGTAGGAATGTTTATGTTTTGTGCTTCATTTTTGTATTGTACAGTTGTGGTTTCTTGAATGTACAAAGGAGAAGCAGTAGAAGATACTAAAGATTTTGGTACAATTTTTTCTTTAACATATCGTTCTGTTTTATTATCTTCTTCATAATTATCACTATTATCTCCTTCAGTATCATTTGTTAGATGTACTTCTTTTGAAGGATTTACATTTATTG
Source organism: Acheta domesticus (assembly GCA_031308135.1). Lineage (NCBI taxonomy): Eukaryota > Metazoa > Arthropoda > Insecta > Orthoptera > Gryllidae > Acheta > Acheta domesticus. The sequence goes on from JAHLJT010002406.1 coordinate 68,142,576, forward strand.
CAGGAATTATTTCTTTTACATCATTAGTAAGGCGATTAGCATCAGGACTTGTATGGGGTGGTACTCCAGGTCCAGTCTTCAGAGTCACTGATTCATGACTATCGTGAAGTAGTTTTACTATCTCTACCTCTGGTTGGCCATATGCAAACACAGGGTAATCATGTTGGACATCTATTTCATGCTGCCCTTTATCTATCTGAGGATCATTGTTTGTACTGTTTGAGTTTTCTTGAATATCTTGCAACTTCTCGGACTTGCTCATGTTACCGATGATATCACTCACATTTAGTGGAACAGAGACAACATGCTCAGAAACTGGGAGCCCTCCTTCAGAAGATGTAGAAGTCTCATTTATCTTGACAGAAACAGATGAATTCAAAGTCTCATGCAGAGAACTGGAGGAAAGAGTTAGGTCTGCATCATGCATGACATCAACATCTACAGATTCATGACCTTGATGGATACCATGAGGAGGATCCTTAACAACAACATTCAAGTGTGAAGGGGTTGCATGCTGGTTAACACTTCTACGCCAACGAATGTGATTGTGCATGGAGTCTACTTGAGGCAAGTCAGCAAATTTACCTCCTGTGGGTCGTACACGAGGGGTTGTACGGTTTGCCTCTGTTGTGACTTTGGGTAAAACTTCAGGATTTCCTTCCACGAGAACACAAGCTTTGGCACTCTGATATGACCAATTCAAAAGACTAGCAGCTGCAATAAAACAATAAAAGCCATTAAACTAATTTCTACAATAAAAATCCATGTAAATAAGTTTAATGATTGGTTCAGTTACATGAATGATTAAAACACATATGGTTATAGCTTACCTGAGATGTATGTCAGTGCTGCTGTTAGTGCAACTGAAAGAATAATGAATACAATGGCAGTGCATTTCCACGTGCACTTGTTAGCAAACCCTTTCCTAAATTGAAACCGTGACTGGGGGAAGTGGCTGGAATTGGGTCGGCGAAGGTTGTTGCGGACGGGCAGGACAGGCACTGGTGTCCCAAATGGCAAGGAACATCTGTAATAAAATATTTTTTTGAGCACAAGTTTACCGTATGCATAATATTTTGAATCAAAAACACCCAAGTTTGTTAAAATTGCATTTGATATTCTGAATATATTGAGCAGTTACTGAATAATTATTTTATAAAGTTAAAACATAGTACACACCTCTCAGAATTTTTCTGGATATCGCCTTTTGAAGGACTGCTACATGAAGAGTTGGACTTATAGTCCAGAGGAGAATTCTTTGGTATATCTGTACAAAGAATTATAAATTTAAAAAACAAGTTAGTGGAAGAATGGAATTAGTGTAAATGATTTCAAATGTGTTTTCTTTGCAATAATATAACCAAGATCAAAATAGACTGCAAGAACAAATGAGAAAATGTATGACCTCTGTTCTCCAACCCATTTCCCTGAATTGGACAAATGAGAGAAAGAACATTTTTTGCATGAAAGATAGACATGATATAAAAGTATATAACACAGAATATTAAGACTGATTATTATTAGTTAATAAAAGTCTGCAATATACTAACTCCCCTTTTAAACTTGCTGCAATAAATTCATAATATTAAAACAATTAGTGGAGAAATTTCATTAAGAGAAATTAAAACAACTCATTTTCAGTGATTTGAATAAGGAATTCTGATATCCCACCAAGAGTATAAGAGCATTGTATTTACTTTCATTACTGCAGATAACATTTCTAAATATATATTAAAGACATAGAATATCAAAATATTTTTTTCATAAAACCAATGACAAATTAGGCCTATATGTTTACATTGTTTGTTTGGTGTAAACTGTGTTGCTGTGAATTAAAGAAAAGATTGTTGAGAAAAGAAAGAAAATCGAGATAAATTGATGGATATCTGATCATTGGGCTTCCATTTTCCCTTGAATCGTCATAAAATGGAAGGTATGCAAAATTTAATAAGGCAAAATGTTATGTCTTTATTTTATTTCAGCCTCACTCAGATCTGCACTGTACCATACATTGTGACCACTGCTTCTAATTTATGTGCAGACTCTGTCATCTTCTTGTCTCATCTCATCCTCTACAGGGAGGAACTGACAAGAATTGAACAAACAGGAATTTAATGAGGAAGGGGAGCAATTTCTACAGGTAGCAGAAGTAGATCTGAAGGCCAGTGTAATCCTCTTTCTTTGGCAAAACGTTAATTAGTGCACTAATGAGCAGTGCTATAATGCACTTTGGGACATTCTCTTAATTCCAACACCAACCCATTCAAAATATCACCTCAGTGAAATTGAAAAACAATTAATGTGTCTTGCAATTGTGTGCCCTTGTAGATGTGTCATGCAATTGTGTGCCCATGCAGAATAGTTTAATGGAGAATTCTCTTTAAAGTGCCTTATCTCATGAACAAACTTTGCTGCACAAGAAATTATAAAATTTACCAAAGTTAGGGAATTTTCAGTTCTGAGACACTTTTTGAAAAAATATATTTTAAATTATTAATAGAGAGAAGCAATTGGAAAATTCCAGTATTTCGTTTAGAGTTGGATTTGTTTATTACTTAACGATTCCGGACGCGTCGACTACTAAGTCATTAGTCCCGTAAGTGTAGAGCATGTTTTGTAACCGTGGGAGATGGCGAGATCCGACGCGGACCAACCTGTAGGTTGTTGGGGATTTCCCAACCAGGTGACACCGTCTCAGCCGGGACAAGCTCTACGCTCCCGACTGGTCTCCCGGCATGTGTGGTAGTTTAGAGCATGTTCGAGGAAGTGTGCGTAAGTAAGGGGTGAGGATTGGATAAGGAAGAGGAAGAAATGATCGCGCGCGTTCCATGGCTCGTTTGTTAGGGTATTCCCCCGGCATTCGCTTGGTTTTGATGGGAAAAACTATGGAAAACTTCCAATCGGAACAGCCGGCCACTAAAATTCTTCTCCAGACAGAGTCTGAATTCGACCCAGCTATCTAGTTAGAATGGGAAAACCTGCCACGGTCGGGAGTGGAACCCTATAGAACCTGCCTGTCAGAGGCACTGCAATGACATGAACTGACGCCCTGAGTCGGTTCTATAGTGCGATTTTTCTAACTCTGCCTCTCAAGGCCTGTCTTCACGATAGAATAAGTCACTGTGTTTCACGTCTTTCTCGGTCTTGCCGCTAAATATTGCATGTTCGCGACCGCACGAAGCAGTGCTTGCGATCCTGCTACGTCTAGCGGCAGGACCGAGAAAGGCGCTAAATGCCATGTGATATTCCATCGTGGGCATTGGGGCTTGAGCGGCTGAGTTAGAAAAATCGCACTGTAGAGTGGGAACGACTGAGAGCGTACTGTGTGTGGGTGTGTGTGTGGGGGGGGGGGAGGGGGCGTGTGTGTACTCACCCGTGGGGATGTAGACATTCCCCGAGGGCGTCCGGACGAGGCACGACGGCTCGAAGTCGCCGTCGCGGTCCGCCGGGTTGCCCATGATGCCGGTGGCGATGCGCCCGTTCAGCCGATTCATGGAGGGGTTGCGGGGCGGCACATCGGGCGGAGCGCTGTCCAGGAGGCAGCCTGCAACCACCGCCGGGGGCGCCCGCTCAGACTCGACTCGTCCTCCGCGCGCGCCGGAAGCGGAAGCGAGCGCGGCTATCGCAATCGCAGCACCAACGGGAAGGGAACGGAGGGTTGATATCGCGGACAGCAGAAATAACCCATCTTCAGAGGAGGAGCGGGAGGGGGTGGGGGTGGGGCGGAACAGCGAGAGCAAATGGGCATGCACAATTCGTTCCTTCTACGATATCTGGCACAACTTTTAATATACATCGATGCAAGGCGTCGGAAAACTGGATTCCGCATCTTTTAGACAGTGTACAATACATTTCCCCCTCGCCCTTTCCCATCGTCTTACATATCTCTTTCTCTCACACACATACATACAGTCATTATGTCAGTCGACTTATCTGGGATTATGTTCAAGTAAGTTTTATTGGATGAAACTATAAAATGTGCACAGGGCTTGAGGATAATTAATATAGATAAGTACATTACTATACTTTCCTTTCCGTAATCAGGAAACTAATAAACATTTTCATATACTTGCTTCACAATATATTTATTCTTTTATTACCAAAACTATCCATAAAATGGAGTTGTAACCACATGACTGCATATTTTGTTCATTGATTAACTGATCATTTCGTCTTTCCTGGCGCGTCAACTGATGTGGCCGTTTGTCCCGTTTGTCCCCAGGTTATAACTCGGGAGGTGGTAATGTTCGTCTCTCCCTGTAACGTGAGATCCTGCGCCGACATTCACGTCGGCTTGCTGCTGTTTTCCTCGTGCAGATATCTCCGACTGCCGCAGTCGCTCTGTACTCGTACACAGCCAGTGATTCGTTTTTAAGGTAATGTCCCTCCATTCGTCTGGTACTGATCAGAAAACCGCGTAAAACTGCCCATCAGAGCACAGCGGAGCTGCCTTCCGATAGAATCCTCCTCCAGACAGAGGCTGAATTCGACGTAGTTATAAAGCTGGTGTCGAAAATCCATCGGGACTCGAACTAGAACTCTAGGGTCTCCAGGTCAGAGACACTGCAACAGCTCCCCTGAGCTATCTCAGTTTGTCATTTTTTGTTGGAATAACAGCCTGAGCATTCAATGTCTTTTCATATTCTGATACAGATAGCAGCTAACGTAATTAGGACTTTTTTATTTAATATGATTCTTCTGAATTTCTGCCCGGGAACGGTCTCGAATGTATTCTTCGCGATTCCCAATTACACTGACCAGGAATTTTTAGGTATCCTGATATCATTAACATTCCCCTGTCAGGATACTTCAAATTAGGGGTTAGTTGTTAAATGTTTTAACGGGGATACTCTATATAGCGCCCCCTGTGTGTGGCGCCTATGACACGTGCCATGTCTGCCATACCGTCGATACGCCACTGGATAGAGTAATGTGTGATGCTAGAAACTTGCGTGAATCTTCGCCTCCTGCACCAATCGTAACAGTATTTGATACAACACTAATGAACCTAAGACTGACATGTGTGACGCAGTGGCGTAGCGTCAGGGGACGCTGAGATGCTGAGCATCCCCGTATATAAGAACCTTAAATACTGTATTGATAATCTTACAAGTGGTCTGTTGAGCGAAACACGTTTTGTATTAATTTAAAATTGATTTCCTATGATTGAATTCGGCGGGCTGTTGAAGCTGGCCTCTGATTGCTTGGAAGCTAAAATACTTCAGCGTCTGCCGCCAGATTGCGACGAGCAATGACGCATGCGCAGATGGCGAGGTCCCCCTCTCCCCTCTTCACTCCTGGCTCAGAGAAACCCGACTGCTTTACGCTAGCGTCTACTGCGGAAAGAAGCTCGTTTGTGCACGAGAGCGCAGCACACTTCAGGCGTTCAGTAAATTATCTTTCTCTCTCTCACTCGGGAGTTCCCGCTTGGTCATGGGTACAAACTGTAGAAATAGTGCCTGACTACTATTTCTTAATTAATATCCAAGAAATTGTATTATCTCTTAAATAGATTACATATTATTTAAGTCTGCAATGTATAAATTAACAAATGGTCTTATTGCCATTCGCTTATAAGAATTAAAGCTGAGCCATTGTATAATTTGCTTTCAAGACATCGGCAGCCCTGACTGCTGTGAGGATTTTGTGGGAAGCGCCTACACCGTCGTAAGCAATCGAGATCGTGGAAGTAGTCCCAGTGTATCTGCCTTGTGTTGCGTTCGCCTGATAGACGAAGTAGTTGATTTTGTGTGTTATTGTTGAGCATCCCCAAACGTGTGAGTCACGCTACGCCACTGGTGTGACGTTGACCTGAAGGCACATGTCAAAAGAACCTTAAACATGGATTTAGGACAGACACTTCGATATCATATTCTTCAAGTGATTTCACTTTTTCCTCCTTATACTAAAGCGTAGTGAGGAACGTAATACTACCAGGTGGACCCAAGCGAACATTCCATAGTATGTTTACCACTCACCCTTTACTCTATAGTTGGGAAAAAAGCATTTTTCGGAATCAGTGATTATGTGAGTCTAGCCAGAAATTCGAACGACTGTTCACGAGACTATCCTGCACTGTGGAAATAGGCAACAAAGCATTTTGAGCATGTCTATGGATATTTTTTTTCCGCAAAGGATGTCATGTGAACGCAGCGGGGGAGAGGAAGGGCGGCGGCGGCGGCGGCAGCGGCGGCGGCTGGCAGCGCTAGCAGCGCGATCTCGGAGGGCCACGGGCTGCAGCGGAACTTTGCCCAGCCCAAACTTTGTTTATTCAACAAAGCGCGACAAAAGCATGCCAACTTCTAACTCCATTTGAGTTTATTTTATATCTTAAACTCAAATTAACTCAGCGACACTTACACTTCCCCTCCCAGATGTGAGCACACTAACGAAGGCGAGTTTCGGGCTGTGTCGCGTCGCAGAGCGAGAAATTCGCGATCGGTGCATTGCTAACTGGGGTCCAAGAGGCTGTTTTTGCATGGAGTTGAAGCTGGAGCACAAGCCCCTTGCCAAATCAGACGGTTACCCTTTTCTACTCGAGCAATAAAGCTTCTTTAATGTGAATCGATCAACATAACATGCTCGTAAGTGTCGATGCTTTTTACGTTCGATCAAGTGTAATGCAGATGACTTAAGAAAATAAGATTTAAATTATTACAGGCGTACAAACTTTAGGCCTAAATGAGCTTTCCTTCTTAATGTCTGATCAAAAAGTGCACCTTTTCCAGAGAAAAAAACCAACAAAATATTTTATGGGTCCCTGATACAGAAAAAGTAGACGATTCTGATTCTTTTAAATAGTAAATGACTTTTTCTAATACATTGTGTAGTCAATTGGCTCTTTTCGACGTAGAATTACAATAGTTTGTCCAAATTAGGTAAGAACTAAATGAGAGAGTAAAATGGCCACTGTCATCGCTACTGAGATAAAAGTAGTGGTTATCAGTTAGGGCGATTGAAACTGGTACGGCTGAGGAAGCGAAAGTAATATGATTAGAATATGGGTTAGAAGTGGCGCACGATATTAACGTTTTTTTATTTGTTAATTAATAATGTTTTTATATAGGATCCCGTGGCCTGAACTAGGATGAGTCGACACGCTAATGATTACACAATAACACCAACAATAACGAAGAAATGGGAGGCTCGTTCGAGAAGCACGAATTCCACGCACACCGAGTGACCTGCCATTCCAGTGGCGACTCCGCGAGCAGAGGCGGCGAGTGGCGCGGCGGAGGTGCGAGGGGGTGGGGGGACGGGTGTCCGGGCGGCGGCGATACGAGGACGAGTGCGTCAGGCGATACGTGGGCACGAGCGCGATGAATGAACGCAGGGCGCCCGAGATACGCGGGCGTCGCGTCGCGTCGCGTCGCCTCGGCGGGTCTTTCCCCGTTACAGAAGCGGGCGCAGGAAATGCGCGTTGCATTGCGCTGCAACCAAATACGACCACAGTACGAGTGCATAGCGTAGCATTCAAAATATATTTCTAAGAAGAAACTTTAAATGCCACCCTGGTTCATTCCTAACACCCAGATTCGCGGAGAATTAAAAGTGTCCTCGTTAAGCGATCACATAACACAACTAGCTCAAACTTTTTACCAAAACCTTCACACTTCCCCATGGCTTCCCCATGCTCCGACCCCTCGCTGGCTTTCCTAGGTCGCAATGCTGCATCCCCACGTATTAAATCCAGGTATCCCAAAGACCGATTCAAACCACCGTAATCCTCCAGTACTGTCAACTGATCAAACTGAATCAATCTTCAACCTAGCTTCATTTAATTTAGCACTATGATTACATTCTTCCGAGTTTTATAAACCACTGCTTATGGATGACCATTCCCAAAAAGTTAATAACTATGTACTGCATAATTTAACCTCCTCGAAAGACAAGTATGTCGAACGAGAAGAAATAAATTTAAAAAAAGCATTGATGTGTTTTAAAAGTGACATTTCAGAAGAAATAAAAAGATCATTCTCTGAAAGTACGCAATCAATTTTTATTTGTTGTAAAAAGAGTTTCATCAAAGTATTCGTCACTTTTTACCAAATGAAATTTCATTAAAAAGGTTATGTATTATTACTGCATAATTGTCAGGCACATTTTGATTCATTACAATTTGAACATCCTTTGAAACAATTGTTGGAAAATTATGAATTAAAAGCTGATCAGTAGAGACATTTTTATTCAATAAATATACTTTTCTTCTGAAAAGTTGTTACGGTTTTCGTAACCGTTCTCTGATCATTGGTACTGGCGTCAAATGTGGACTTGACCTCTGTTAAGTTAGTCGGTCATCGTCAGACGTAGTCAGTCGTTGTCTTTTATCCCTTCAGTCAGGGGCTCAGCGAGCGCCGTTAGATACTCGAGGTACCCAGACGGTCACTGACCGAGGAACCCGTGGAGTCTCGAGTTGCTTAACCTCCGTGACATCACGGTTCGCAGTTAAACAATTCGGCTACCGACGCCGCCAAGTGATACAAAACTAGCATAAAGTTTTGAAAATGCGGAAATTATTTGATATAATTTTCATTTGTGTTGGTGATTGGCCAAATTTTACTCATTAATTACAATTAATAGAAGTTACTGACAGGTAATTGTTTTCTCCCGAATTGTTGCAGAAGTTTTTAGCGATAGGGATTTGGGTACTTTTAATGGATTTTGGGCTTCGCCAGCGTCCACAGTATGTACAGACAAAACAAAGCAAAGCGGAATCGAGAACTCAGAGAAGATCGGAAAGCTCATAAAGACGGCGACGAGCGAAAGCGAGCGCAGGTGACGCGGCGCGGGCGGCGCGACGGGCGCTCCGCGAACGTCTGCTTAATTACAGGCGGCGCAATGTCTTCTTCCGAGCTGTCGACGGGGGGCGGAGGGGGGGGGGCGGTGGCGACAGTGGCGACCGCAGCGCTGTGCAGTGGAGGATGTCGGCGGAGAGTCGCGACGAGACTGCTGAATCGTTAAAGCCCTCCCACCCCCATGCGAGGGGTCGGAGCGCAGGGGCGGTGGTGGGGGTAGGGGCGGGGGCGGGACGGGGATGACAGAGGCAGAAGCTGCGCTCATTAAAAAGAACTTGTGTCGTCGGAAGCCGTGGCTCCGCTCGCTCGCGCAGGAAAACGGTCTCCTTCTTTGATCAATTCTAAATGCAAATGTCACGTTAGGGCTGAAGGAGCGCTGGCGCCAGCGCCGCCGCGCCACCGTGGGCGCGAGACATCCTGCGCGGCCCGCTCCTTTCGCAACGTCGCGACGCCAACTTATTTAGCTTTGCCCGATTTCTCTTACTTAGCCTAACTAGAGGTACTACAATGGCACGTACTTTCTCGGGTACTTACAACGGCTACGCAACGTTATAATATTACATGAACAGACCAAAGGCATTCCAATGACTATTTTTTTCTCCGCGCAGGGATTCGAACTCAGGATCTTTAAGTTAACATGGTATTCATGTTACTCCTATATCGCCGGCATCTCAGCAAAAACCAACCTTCCCGACGCTTAAAAAAGTTGAAATTGAAAAAGTTTCAATTTGAAATTTTCAAAAATTCCGAGATTTTCATTCACATTATTTCAAGATATAGTTTTAAAGAACAGATTTCATCAAGGAAAAAATCTCTATGATCAATATTGTAATTTTGTAATGTTAATTTTTGCTTCCCATTTTCTAAAATGCTGAGAGTTTGCTGGAAATGTGACCTACGCATTTTTATGCTTCATTTGCTCTATTCAAGAGAAAAAAATAAAAAATCTTGTCGTGCTAAATGTAAATGTAAAATTATAATACAAGTTCTGTCCATATTAACATATTTCATTCTTCACTTGTAAAACTCAATACTTGGGAACGGAATTTAAAGTAATAAAAAAACAAAATATATTTATATAGTAGTATGTAATTATTGTCTTTTCAAAATATGCAAGAAAAAATACAAAATATGTAAAATAAAAATTCATTGCACAGTTTAAAATTTCTCCTTACGGGATTTTAGAATTTTCGGACACAAAACGTGGCTGCTCAGGTCTTAAAAAGAATTAAGAGCGGCTGAAAGGAGTTCCACCTCTACAGAAGTAATCTGCATTACTAATTTTGCGGCGCACCGAAATCGAGGGAAAAGTAAGCAGCCTGGTCATGTGAGAGATGTCAATTGTTTCTTTAGATAAGAAGGATATCGGTAAAAAAATACAAAAACAATGGAATAGTTTCGATTTTCACTGAAAAAATGCAAATACTTGATTCTGATACCTGTCTTATTCTCATATTGCGCGTACCGACTGAATTCTCATTCCCAGTGCCTCACTGCTTACGACACACATGACGTCATGCGACGAAGATCAAAGAAATTCTCTTAATTTACACACAAAAATAACTTAAGAGATATCAGAAAGAGAAACAATTTTTAAAATGCGATTTAAAACATTACACATCCATCTTCTCATGGCAGAATCCACTTTTTCCCAGTCTTCAGGGCAAGGCTGGTTTCTGCTTTACTAGAATGAACCTCATTCACGATCCACGAAGTGATTCATTGCCTCGTCAGCAAATTATTTTGTTCCATTGCAGTGACTGCAGCTACTGCAAAAGTACGTCAATTGTACCGGGTTCTACGATGCGTAATCAATTGCAAAAATATGGAAGAATCCCTTCTGTACATGGGAACATTTCTATGCGAATTGATCTTGATTCCTGGTCAATGGACGAAATGAGGGGGAAAACACGCACTACTTCTTTATTAAGGTAGTAAATACTCTCCACAATCTATGCAAAGTTGGGTAGATTTTTCATGAGCAAAATGTCGCATTCTGTACACAAGCATCTTATCCCCTGAATACTTTATATCTAAATTGTCTTCAAATCTCTCACAAGACGTTGAAAGAAATCAAATGTTTGTAGAGACCCTGTTAGTGAAAAAGTTGAATTCTCAAACCACAGCTCACCGTCTAGCACCAATTTCGGACGAATAATTGTTCCAAAGACATTGACCCTAGAAAGCAATTGACCCTAGAAAGTCTGAAGCAATTTCTATTTTACGTTTTCAGATATGCACTGTAAAGAAAATTATGAATGCTGCAAATATCGATCTCCAGGTTTTGACGAACATACACTTTTTGGCGGTCCTTGACACCAAAAACGTGTTCCTTCACGTCTGTCACGTGTGCATATTTGTGCCCAAGCTTTTGAATCGTACGCCCATTTTTCTGCAAAATTGATTTGTTTTAAACGATCTCGTCGTCCTCACGGCCCCACGAATTGAAAAGGAATCTCTTACTTTTTGCAGGCCATTGTCAAAATGTTCTTAAAAATCGATATTTTGTTTTCTTTCGAATACAAGACCGTTCCCATTTAAATATGATACAAATCCAATTTTCATTCGAACGTATGTAGGTATCTTTCTTAATTTTAGTGGTTCTTGTATATTTTTTAGTGAAATCTCGTAATCTTTCAAAAAATGCAATGTATCTTCACAAGTTTTTTCTCATAAACTGCTTAAATATTTTCTTTAAACATACCGATTCTCAAGTATAATTTTGATTTAAACTTGATTTCAACTGATTTTCCGAAAATTACACCTGGATACCTTTTATTTTTGGAACATACCGCACATCGTTAATATTTGTATTACTGATGTACTGTACATTTTAAATGTGTCTTTCTTTTTTGTGGACACAAATGCTTCAAATATTATTACGAAGTCTCTTAAAATCTCACTAGTTTTATTATGTACTGTAAATGGCAAATTTTCAGAAACATTCAAGCAACATTTTCTTTAAAATCCACATTAAAGTTTTGTACACATTTCCCTACGAAAATATGTTATGATATTCCGAAAACTACTTTACTACATGGATAAAGGCAACGTTCGTTATTCGTGAAAAAACGGTCGGTTTTGAAAAAGTAAAATAAAAATAAAATGACCGATCAGCTTCATATAAAGTGCTCTTTAAAATTATGTAAATCAAATTTACAAAGATTCAAGCCGAGTCAAATGAATCATAGAATACTCACATTCGAGAAAATTCAGTGTACGGTTTAGGTACGTTGACGGACAGGAGGACGTAACTGCGAATGTCCACCCAAATTTCGCGATTGATTTTTTAGCATCACAACATTTTACTCAACGTATAGGAAAAAGTAAAAGCTGTATTATGTTCCTGATTACGTATGTTGAAAAGACGTTTTGTTTGCCTTGGCTGTATTTACTCTGACAAACTCTTACTTCTCAACCAATATTTCAAATCATTCCCTTTCCTCCCTCCCCAACAGCTTTCGCATTCGTTTCACGCGCTGCCAGGTTGGGGGGGGGTGCCGCTGCGGGCCCTTCCACGCGCCTCCCTGTCCCGCCTCCCTTCCACCACGCCGCTGTCGCCCGAGGCGACGGCAAACGTGTAATTTCGTACTCATTATTTCTGCTTTTCGCTTTGTCATTTGAATCCCCGCGCCTCGGTGCCCTGTCGTCAGTTTGCTTAAAGGCTCATTAGAGGGCGGTGTTCACCTGACCTCTCGGGGTCACGAGCGGCGGCGAGGGCGGCGGCGGTGGCGGGGCAGTGGCGGCGGCGACCGCTTCAAAGGCGGCGGCGCGGGCGCTTGGCGCGCGTGTCATGTTTGGGACGGGGGAGGGGGGAGAGTTGGGCTCCTAAGACCGGCCGCGCAGCGCCACCTCGCCTCATCGGGGCTCGAAGATGCTTCCGCTTTGAGGGAGGACGCTCCGATGAGGAGATCGACTCTCGGAACGCAAGAGCCCCCAAGCGGGGATACCCCGCAAAGGACGTATCGGTGGTGGCTATGGATCCAGCATCGGTGTTTTAAACATCGATTTAAGAAATACGATGTTTTTCCAACATCGATGTTGTATGTTTTGCCTGTCCGTCCATCCGTCTGGCTGTCTGTACCTAAACTATCCAGACGACTTTTTCCAAACCTGATATTCCCCAATCGATCAAAACGAATTTAAGGGGATGAGAGTTTGAAATGGATATTTTGATTTGTGTGGTACTTTACAGGAAAATTTTCTCGAAAACTGGATAGATTTTTTTATTAAACTTTGTACTCGGGTAGCGTAAAGAACGCTTAAAATATGGCGTGGGTCTCATTTTCGTTGAAGTATCTGAATTTTACAAAATTGCAAATGTCCACATTTTTTGGCATCGCTAGCGTGTTATCGTGTCGCTAGCTGAGCAATAGACTATGCAAATATGTTAGTTTATTAGACGTACGATGGAGGTCATCGGACCTAAATGAATAAGAAAATTGTGTTTAACACATCACAGACTAATACACATGTAACACATGTTACTAATACACATGGTAATGTGTTAAATACACTATTTTCTTATTCATTGTAGTCTGATTATCTCCATCATACGTCAATAATATGAATTACCACGAGATCTCGGCTGAAACCACGAAGATATTAGTTAATTACATTATCGACCAAGCAGTTCATGCCCTGTGCATTAAAACCTTGAAATTGGAGGCTCTCTCTGGCGGCGTCCAGGAGGAAAGTGCGAGAGCGTCTTCGGCCAAAGGACCGGCGCGTGGGCGCCCTGGCCGAATTCATTGCTTCGGCGCCAAGAGCCACTTCAAAAGCGCCGCGCGCCAAATAGAATTTGAAACTGTTACTCTCCGGCGACGAAGAATCTCGTTACAGCTCCCCTCCCCCCTGCGAGGCCCCGCCCCGCTCCGCCCCGCTCCGCCCCGCCCAGACAGGGCGTGGTCGGCTGTGGATGATCCAATCAAACGCGCGCTAACCTGCTTCTGGCCGGCGGGAACCTAAACGCATTTGCAAGCACTCGCGACGTCTGACCTCCTAAAGCGGCGCTCTCACGCCTTTCACCTTCTTTTGTTTTTGGTGGACATGAAACACGAGACAAGTATCAGCTGGAGGTGCTACAACATATCACAGCCTTCTTCGTGTAACCTTTTAGGCAAAATAATACCTCAAATATAATAATTACATTCCGTATGATATACCTCTAAATTTCAGCTGGTATATGCATTACTAATTTTCAATGCACGCAGGAAAGGAAAGAAAGCATTGCAGCCTCGGGCCTTATAAAAGACGCCAATGGTTTCGCCAGATACCCAGGAAGTCGGGAAAAATAAAATAAAGAAACAAAAACAGTGAAACCGTTTCGATTTTGGCTGCAAAATGCAAATTGTTCGGAGTGCTATTTTGCTTCCTTTCATAATGCTACAGACTGAATTCTCATTCTCAGTGAGTAGATGCTTACGTCATCGCCGCGCCATTCTACTGCAAGGCTCCAAGAAAAAGGCGCCCTGCCATTAAAAATTTGCGTTTCACAAAAAAGCTACTTTTTCGGAATCAGGAACCTACAAAATCTGGTATCTGGGTACGCTACGTATTAGAGTACTTACAGAAACGCTACGTATTAGAAAAGTCCTTATAGAAACATCCACTTTTTGGGGCCTACAAAACATGATTTTGCCGATCCCCGGTGGCCGAGATCGTCGTAGCAATCTCGGACCGAAGGGGGGACTCGTCGCAGGTTCGAGCCCCGCGCATCGGGCATGGTTGTATTTGTGTCCGTCCTTTCACCCCCTATCATCACCATATCATGTCATATTCACAGTTACTATAATAGTTAAACCCAATAGTTAATTTAAGATTTAATTTCTTTAGTTTAATATAGTGGTAAATAACTTCGAGTCAAAATCAGAATACCAGTTCATGGTCCTCATCTCTTCCGCATCCCGCGCACGAATCGTCTCGATAGTTATTGAAACAAAAATAAGAAAACACGTGTTACATTTTCTTCGTCCAGAACAATGTTATTTTTCCATGAAAATCATTGTATTTGGCACGAAATGACGCACCCCATCATATTACTGCAAGGTGATATGTCCTCATATTCGTGTACGCATGTCCAGGTCGCGAGGAAGGTAAACTAGCTTTCTACAGTTCGCGGGCGCTGCGTCTAGAGCGACTGGCGAGGGGTTTAAAAGCAAGTTTTACTAATAAATCCGAGATCACTGAACGTCTTTGGATACTTGGCACATGGCAGACGTTTCAAGAAGACTTTGGAGAAGTTAGGACTTGTGTTGGTCTTCATCGGCGCAGGAACGGCGGAGAACCCTGCAAGGGCTTCGACAGAAGCTCTCTTCGATCTACCGCACCTCCCGTGACACCTTTTCACACATCGCCTCGATCAGCGATTCATTTTTTTCGATTCATTTGTTGTTGAAGTTTCGCGCGCGTACCGGCAGCTAGACCAGACCAACAAGCCACTTGGAAAGACGTACAAAGTAACGACTCAACTGCAAGCTTGGACTACCAAAAGACGTGATTTTATCCGTGAACTGGAGTTGACTAATTTCTTTGGATTGTCCAAGTGCAAAATCCATAGCGATGGCGGCCTCGCGAGGCGTTGGTGAGGCGTTGGGGAGGCGTTGGCGAGGCGTTGGCTAGGCGTTGGCGAGGCGTTGGCGAGGCGTGGGCGAGGCGTTGGCGAGGCGTCAGCGAGGCGTCGGCGAGGCGCTGGCGAGGCGTGGGCGAGGCGTGGGCAAGGCGTGGGCGAGGCGTGGGCGAGGCGTCGGCGAGGCGTCGGCGAGGCGCTGGCGAGGCGTAGGCGAGGCGTGGGCGAGGCGTTGTCGAGGCGTTGTCGAGGCGTTGGCGTGGCGTTGGCGAGGCGTTGGCAGAGGCGTTGGCGAGGCTTTGGCGAGGCGTTGGCGAGGCCGCGTGGACCTGTGGAAGCCTCCGCCACCGCCACCGCGCTTGCTCCAGGGCCGCTCCGGTGGATATTGATTTAGTTCCGCACAAAACGCCCGATTAACGATTTCTCGGGGAGCGATCCTGCCGCGACGGCTGTCGCCCGCACCGCCCCTGCAGAGAAGCCCGCGCGCGCAGGCCACTGCACCGTCGCCAACGCCCCTCCCCTCCCCCGCCACCCCTCTTCCCAAGGCGCGTCACACACTCGGCACACGTTGCGAACACGAATCGGCAATTTTCTCGTCACTATTAAAGCACCGTTTACCGTTGTTTTAATATTGAAATCTGGGGTTACATTGACAAAATTGTGAGGGTTCAGTTCCCCAAGAAAATGAATGAAACACCCCCAAAAATGCACTGTACTTCAAAATAATAGGTAAGGTAAATAATGAAATGCACACTCACACACACAAACACACATAGTTTTGATTGCGGACTTTTCTTTTAATTTTCTGTTTTGCTCATACATTGCAAACATAACAAGTCCTTTTCATTCATTAGATTCACTTCTGAGGAACTTATTCTTAATGAGTGAGGCAATTACAAATTAGTTACTAAATGTAGTTATTTCTACTACTATTTTTCTGCTCAAGTGCGCAGATGGCTGAGATGGTAACTGCTCTTAGCTACAGATGTGTGTTGAGCCTAAAGGCACCTGAGGCCTAAAGGCTTTTGTAAACGTAGGCGATGGAACGCAAACGTGAGACAAACACATAACACAAACTATCTTCTTCATAGAGATGAGCTCACGTGTGTGTTGAGTTCATAATTAGTTCTAACTCTTGTAAATAATAAGTTATCATCGGAGAAGTTTCAATATTTAGTTATCTATGCGAAATATTTCATTAGGGATGTGGCACTTGCAGAAAGAGTCCTTGATCACCCCGACATTAGTTGTATATAGTGATCGATCTTTGCAAGTCAATCAAATTGAGAGCCAACGGCAGATTTAGAGCCAACGGAATCCGACGCTATGAGAGCCTTGGGGTTTCTTGGGCGTCCCAGCCCTTGCCCACAGCAACGCATACTCTTCCATCTCACCACTCAAAGCCCTATATGCTCCCACGCTCCCCATCCCTCTTACAGCCCCACATGCTCTTCCATCCCTCCGTTCATAGCCCTACATGCTCCTATACTCCCCCATCCCTCCCCTCACATGCTCTTCCATTCCAGGGAGCGCGCGCGCGAGGGGAGGGCCAGGCTGCGCGAGGGCGTCCAGAGTGTGGTCAGACTAAAGAGGGCGACAAGCGGTGAAGCTGAAGGCGGATGTGAAGTGACTGGCGGAGGGGATAGTGGGACGGAGAAGGAGGCGGGGCTCAAGTAGTGGTGGGAATAGTGAGAGTTGTTAGAATGGTATGGCGATGGAGATGGCGAGAATTCATCAATGACGGAAGTTGAGAGGGAAAGTTCACAGAAACTGCAAGAGAGAGAGAGGAGGACAGAGTGGAGAGGGAGACGTGAAGAAAACGGAGTAAACAACGCAGAGACTGAGGATGTCTCTGGACAAGAAGATGATTGTGAAGTGCGTGCGATTCGTGGATGGCTGTTCTGCATCGACTAGCGGTAGATGAGGGAAGGTGCGGGAGTGGGAGAGCAGCAAGAGTGAAAATGCGCAGGTCGTTCGAGGGCGGGGGGCAACGCGAGGCGGCGTCCGCTGGCGGTAGCCGTCAGGGGCAGCTGCGTGTCGCAGGACGAAGCCATGCCCCGACACGGTGGCGTCGGCGCGAGGGGCGGAGATCTCGCACCCAGCGCCCAGCGCCGCCGCCGTTCCCTCGTCTCTTTCCAAACAGCGCGTTCTCTTGCGCCCTCCGACGAAACTAATAAGTTGTAATATTTTTGTCTTTGTATGTAAATTTTGTCCCAAAATTTTCCATTTCTGATGAATAACGAAGAAGAAACGCTGAAGAAATCTTATAAGGCGTAACTCTTGAAAAATGGCGCCCGTCTACCATCGGTGTAAGCCAGAGTGGATCCAGCCGATCATTTTCGAGGGGGGTCTTCATAGAGTTTTGTTTCATGTAAAGTTACGCATGTAGCATTTACTTTTAATTCATAGGATACCCGCATGTACAATGTTGCAGAGACAGGTCACACTTTGTATATGCTACATTGAATTTGTGGATTTTAGATATTTTGAAACGAAAGTCAGTGTGTGACAATCAAACTTATGGAAGTGATACACTGCTCACAGTAGCATCGCAAATGTTTACATTTTTATTGTTTTAAAAATTATCTTTTTAACATCTTGGTACTTGGTCCAAAATAAATGAAAAATACGGCCCAACCGTCCAAATTAGGTAAACATGAACTTACGGCGTGAAAAGAGCGCATGCTTAAAATTTGGCATGTTTTCCAGGAGATGAATCTGAGAGCGAAGGGCGAGGCGTTTCCGACAGTTTTAGAACCCCCATATCAGTAGAGGTTGATTCAATCAATGAATTTCAGACGTCCGATTGCGCTGTTGTTTTTAAACAGGAAATGCATCAGCAGCTCCGTTAGACTAATATCACAGCGTTATGTCTAGGCGGGTTTCCGTTCTACAGCAATCAGCGTTAGTCACGATGAGAAAAAAAAGGCTTGTATTTTGAAACCTCGCGTCGTTCTTTGGTCGCCGCATTTGGTACGTTCTTACTTTGTCCACCTGCATTCTCGGGGGAAGCGAGACACACTGTCACTCTCACTCTTTCTTACACACACACACACACGCGCGCGCGCGCGCGCACTCACACACACACACTTCGGTCGCACGTATATGGGTGGGCGTTCGTATGTGTTTTGGAGCAAGGAGGCCACGGCAAAACCACAGCAAAAATATAGCTCTTACGTTTTCTTTCAGGATGACTTGGAAATGGTAGAGAAGATACGGATTCATTTAGGAAAGCTGGACAGTAGTCAATGGAAATATTTATTCTGGGTGGAGGTTGCAGATCTTGTGTGGCTTCTGGTTTGCGCAAAGAACGACGAGTTCCTTAGCTACAACGGTGTTGCTAAATGTGACTAATCTTCCCCACTATGTCCCCTGACCCTACCCTGCCCGCCGTTGTAGGGTACATCAAAGTGATCATCGCGAACACACTACGAGGTAACCCGTAACTTTGTGTCCCTGTTTCTAAAAAAGAATTTTCCTATGTATTCAATCCCATGACACCTTTCACGATTACATTACATTTTATTTAAATATTGTCGAAATTAAAAAGTCAATGGTTAATACACTGAGACTCAATTGGCATGACATAACAAACCAGTTGCATTATATTAAACAATTCGTATATACGGTATCACAACAGTTTACCACGAGTATTCATCATGTTTTTATCCACTGACCCTTCGCTTTTTGTAGGCCATCGGTTTCGAAACGAATTGCAGAAGGGTAATTTTCATTCCAAATTTCGAATTTTAACGAATTATAGGTAAGATTTTTACCTCTTGCATAGAAATACTGCAAGTGATAGTTAAACGTTCGCTCGATAGAAGTTGCAGTTTTTTATTTCATAACCAATTAAAACGAAAAAAGTATGTGCTTTTGTAGCAGCACTAGTTTTTCTCTTTTTTTTCTTTTTCAAATGAAGCTTGAATTATATTGTCTATCAATAAAACGTTTGTGTTAAGAGTGTTTGTTCTTTATCGATCTTGATAAGTCAAAATTATTATTATTATTATTATAATTATTATTATTATTATTTCCAGGGAACCCCCCTGCAGTGTAATTAAAAGAAAGCGGCTTGAGGAAGAGTGGAGGAGGAGGACTATAAGCGGTCTACTCAAGGGAGATGGAGCTGTGAGGCAGCGCTCGGAGCTTCGGGATCCGCGCACGAGAGCGAGCGACAGAGAGAGAGAAAGAGAGAGAGAGAGAGAACTGCAACAGCAGCGCAAGCAGTGGTGATGCCGAGAACTAATTCCCAGATATGACATCCAACTTTTGCTTACAGCGCTTGTTCCGGATCCTTTTTATATCTTTTTCCAACTCCCAATTTTCCTCTTTACCGGGCGAAGGGCGGCGCCGGACTTTTCTGCAAGGCGCAGCAGTTTCCAAACTCGCAGACTCTCTCGGCTCAATTCTTTAAGTAATATTCATTACCGATTCTTATCCTCTTTTCTTCCTCCTTTATTCCCTATCGAGTATTTCAACTTGGAAAGACAAGAAAATGCTAATGACGTTCTAATAAAATGCCGACTCTTAAAAAGCGTTACTCGTTCAATACTTTGAAATGGAAAATATATGAACGGTAAATGGCTACTGTTTATTTCGATTTACTCGATCTACATTCGCTAGCAAAGTAAGTATATCTTACTCTTATTAGTAAACAATGAGGCTTATTTTTCAAATCAACTTTATTTTTCTTTGTTGAAGACTAAAATATTTCAAACATTACTTTTAGTAAGTAGTGTTGATTAGTCTGTTCTCATGACAGGGTGCAGTAAGGAAATGAGAAATACTTATCAGAATCCGATTTATATCGTGAAATGGATGAACATTCTGAAGAGAATGAGAAGGAAAGTTACAATTGTTAACAGAGTGCATGTGAAAATTAAGATAATAATTAAAATGTTTACGTAAATAAAGCCTGTAACGCAATATTGATGGAGGCCATTTTTTAACCCTCCCTTGGTACAGAATGTTATGGAAAAAGGCTGGTCAATGCCGAGTTATTGCGTAGATTTCAAACATTCGAGATTCCAGGAATTTGAGAACGTTTCAGAATCATGGTGTTGGTTCTAGAAAGTGTAAAACTGTTAGCATAGTTTTATAGGAAAATTCCGTGATATTGGAATTAAATTATACTGGATACGAATAAATATATTTACTACACCGAATATCCTTTCCAGGAAACGATCTCCCGATTGAGTAATAAAAACTATCCAAAACACAAGTTTGGCTCGTAAACTTCAGTGACAACGTGGCCTTTAGCTTCTTCCTAGATTCCTAATTCCAGAACTATTGGAATACACGTGATCCGATAATGAATAATGTCTGGCAATGCGATGGATGTTTTCCGCGTAAATACCAAAAGTTTCGGTCGAGACATATCCTTAGCAGACAAAACGCAAAACAGCGCAGAGCAGCGCGAGGCGGGGCGGGGCGGGGCGGCGCGTGTTTCGCAACCGCGCTAAGCCTCGGGTCGCGGGAATATAAAGAGGCCTCCGCTAAGCTTTTGCATGATTAAGTCCCGCGTGGGGCTCTTCACCGCCAGAGGGCGAGCGCAGAGGCCGCGTGGACAGAGGAGAGGACGAGAGAGGAGAGGAGAGGAGAGGAAGGCCGCCAGAAATAACGAGCAATTAAAGGGCGGTCTGGCCATCAAAGGGGACTTCGCCGGCCCTCAGGAATTAGCCTGTTAATCCGGCAGCCCACGCCGATTGAAAGGTGAAACCAGCAGAGCAAGAAAGCGGGCGGGAGTGGACAGGGGAAGAGACAGGAGCAGAGGCAGGGGCAGAGGCAGAGACAGAGACAGGAGCAGGGAAAGGGCAGCGGCTGGGGCACGAGCAGGGACAGAAGCAGTGGAAAGGGAAGAGTCAGAGGCGGCGGCAAAGGCAGGGGCTGGGGAGTGATAGGGGCACGTGCAGGGACAGAGGCACTGATAGGGCCAAGATGATAGTGAGCACGTGCATGGGCAGAGGCAAGGGAGAGGGAAGGGGCGGAGGCAGGGATAGCAGCAGAGGCCGAGCGGGGGGCGGAACCGAGCACGGGAGTGGGGGTGATCTGTCTGCGCTGGTGAAATGGAGGTTGGATTAAACACGAAGAGGCGCGCGCCAAAGGAACTGGACGCGAAGGCTGAAGGTGGTTGCGCCCGGCGAGTGCAGACTCTAAGCACTCGCACTCCTTCAATGTACTCGCTATACACTGCTCACTCACCACGGAGGGCTGAAATCCTGATCTTTGGAGATAATCGCTCTATGTTCGCATAATCTGTTTTAGTACATTGAAGTAGACATCTGCAATAATTATAATGTTCCACACACGTCATACAATATATTGCCGTGCAAATAGTGAAATATCAAAACCGGCAATAGTTTGGAATCTACACGAAAAGAAAAAAAATTGCAATATTTCGAAGACACTACTTTTTCTCAACTTTTAAACACACTATTTTTTATATTGTGGACAATTTTAAAAGTAGAAGTAACAAAAAATAAATTCGCACGAATCTCACATCTTAAATATTTGCTCTTTGCACGTAGTATCTAATGCTTATTACGAAGTGAATACATCACACACGAGGCTTCGCACAATACTTCGTATGCTGAGACATTCAATTCCCTAATAACATGCAAAGCCCCTAAGCCCTCTACTGAGCTACGAGAACAACTCTGTTGGTGCAAAGGTCCTTTGAGGCTTCTCTCGCCTCTTCGCCTGAAAGCTGCGCGTCTCGGAGCAGCCTCCCTCGCAACGAACGCAGAACTCGCGCGTTGGCCGCGCGGCGCCGCGCGGCGCGAAGTGGCATCGACCACAGGTGGCGTTCGGCGGCGCGGTCATGAGGCGAGATGTGGAGGGCGGGAGGGAGGCACGAGACAGAGACAGAGAGAGAGAGAGAGAGAGGCAGAGACAGAGAGAGACATAGACAGAGAGAGAGTAGGTTGCATTGATTGATTAAATGAAGTCATAGGCTTTCGCGACCGGAGTCACGTGAATGATCTTGGCTGTCCGGGTGACGCCGCGTCGAAGGCTGTGTTGCCGACGTTTCGACCATCTTATCGTGGTCTTCCTCCGGGCTGGTCTTTTATTTGCAGGTTGAGTACGAAGGAGTAACAAGCAATGCTTTTCCCGCCGTTTGCGTGTTTGCCCACAATGTCCCCTAACAAGTTACATGATCACAGGTGTTGTCATTGTCAACAATGTTATACTGCCAACACTGTTATAACATTGTTGGCAATGACAACACCTGTGATCATTTAATTTTAAATGCCAACAACATTTCACCACTAAACCAATATCCCCTAACAAGGCCGGAAAGAGGAAGATATTTCGCGCTGCCTCTTTGTCATGCGCTTCGAAGCCGATGGCCGTTAGGCGATGAACCTCCCCTCCCTCTCCTCCCGAAGCCATTTCCCGGCCGCTGAGTGACATCCGTCCCCTCCTCGACACATCGCAGCTCGCGAGCGGAATTTCCGAGCCGGTATTGGCCTAGAGCGGCTCGAGGAGCCGCCGAATCGAGCGGATTAAGCACCAGAAAATGTTAATTGTGACGACAGAAAGTATTAGGGAAGTAATTTGCTCCACATGTGTGTATGTTCTTGGCGCGACAGCTCGTGAACGGGCTCAGGCCTACCGGAGACGTCCCTGCCTCGCGACCATGGATTAAGGTGGTGCGTATGCTTAGCACGTACGACGTACGTTCGTAGTACGTTCATACGACGTACGTTCGTACGACGTTCGTATGTTCGTACGACGTTCGTACGACGTACGTTCGTACGACGTACGTTCGTACGACGTACGTTCGTACGACGTACGTTCGTACGACGTACGTTCGTACGACGTACGTTCGTACGACGTACGTTCGTTGTACGACGTCGTACGTTCGTACGACGTACGTTCGTACGACGTACGTTCGTAGACATCCGCACGCCGTATTCTGGCCTTCTCAACCTGACAAGTGAATTTTCTCATCCTCACACAGCAACATATACTGGGACATTGCAAGGAAAACGCACACTACAGCCTCCACCGGGAATCGAACCCGGGGCCACATAGTGGAAAGCGAGCACGCTGACCAAGAGCTAGCCGCCAGTCTGCAATTTACTACACATGGGTACTTTTATTCAAATATTACAAGTAATTCTTGGAAGCGCGTTTTCCATTTTTCTGCGCCGTTTACGTCCTGATTGGTCCGTCGTTTCCCGCGTGGCGACGGGGCAGGGCGGGGCGCGGCGGCCGCATGTCCCGGTGGGAGAGTGATAGCGTGGCGGCCGAACCGGTCGGGGCGGCGTTATTTCTGGAGTCGGAGACCGCACCCGCACGCCGCGCACCCAATCTCAAACGTCCAATCTGCCTCTTGTTTGCGTCGTGATGGATGGAGGCGCGCTCTGACGTTGACGGAGCGAAGCGCGCAATTCGCACTGACCTCCCCCCCCCGGCTGCGGACATTTATCTCCCACTGGAAACTAGACGGCGGCGGAAGGCGGCCAGCGTCAGCTCAGCGCCTCTCTCGCTTGTGGACGCAGCTCGTCCGTCCTACCGATCACACGACATCGTCTCGCCTAGTACCTAGGATCATTCGTGATCTGCGGCGGGCTGCTCCTTATGGGCTCTAGGACGGCGCCCTCTCCAGAAAAACGAACCTCGGGAAATGCACAAAGTATTAAACTTGCAATAAATCGGCTCGTTTAATTTGTGCATACCACCAGCGCAATTTTGGAGGACGAATTTAGTTTTAAGTGCCCTATTATGTGAAAGACAAATGTGTTTGGAATGGGTAGCATCGTGGACTATCGGGAGTCCGAGCGTTGCTCGTACATGCGAAGCAATGGAAGCTTGAGGAATAATGGGGGTACTGGGAGTGGGGTAGGGGAAGCGTGCTAGGGTTTTGTTCGGCAGAGTCTGCGACTATTAACTAAGCTAAGAATATCCGAACCGTTCTTCTGATTTATAAATTACTGTTTCAGTGTACTGGACTTTTTTAAATTTCTTATTTTCGCGTGTTTATTATCACAATTGTATCGTGCCTTATCAACGTAAAAGTTGTCCTGGACAAGGATTAAAAGCCCGATACGTGCAAATCGATTGTACACGACATGCTATAGTTTTTCCTCTTTCAAGAAATATTTTGAAGAGGTAAAATGTATGTGATAGTTCGGATACACTTGCCGCCCTTCCTAATTTGCAACCCACCGGCCGGCACTGCTCGTGATCAATGCGGCCATTCATGCGGTCTGCTACGAACATTAATCCCGCATTGGAGAATTTGCCGGCGATCGCGCTGGCGGAAACCGGAGACTCGAGCAGCCGTCTGCGCTACCTGGCCGCTAGCCTGCCGGGCGATGCTCCGATGGCGGCCATGGTGGGAGCGGCCTACGATGAAACGTTCCGCTAAATTCATCAAATAAAGCCAGGGCGAGACATTTAAATGTAAAAATCACACCACATGTTCCTCATAATTTGAGCATTGAATACATTTTTTGTTTGTACTTTTCCAATTTCGTCGCAGGCTCTGTCTCATTGGAACGTTTTACATATTGTCGTCTTAGCCGACCGACCGACTTGATCACGTGCATAACCGACAAGGTGCACTGACGTTTATGATATTAGATCACTTTTCGGTCTTACATTAACAAAACTGCACTTCGATTTATGAAAATAATTTCTTGGCAGTCCTATTTTCCCTACAATATACCAAATATTTGCTGGTAGTGAATTGAAACATCTATGGAATTAAGGTTTTATAGTTTCACTCTTCGTATTATTCAATTTTCATTGCTATGAATGGGTACTCTCGAAAATTCGAAAATGCCTATTTTCCATCACGTTAATAAATGAACGGCTGACGCTTCGTCATAACGATGTTGTATATTAATGAAAATATTACACACGAAATGAGAAAACTTTTTAGAATATCTCATTTTATTTTCTAACAATACATATGACTGAAATATGCCATCTGTATTCGTCCGAACTACATTAATTAAATATCACAAAAATTAATGGTTTTACTTAATGAAAGGATAGCATTCTTAGCTAGTGGTGCTACAGAATGTCACAGACTTTCTCGTACTAGTTAGTTTTCTCGTGTGCTTAGGGCAGCTTGTCGGTTTTTGACTCGAGCTGCTACCTAATAATACCTTTTTTTTCACACTTTCTCAATTTTTCATTCCCCCAATAGTTGGAAGAAATATAGAACGTTATAGAAGAGTCACCGCTGTTTTTGTACGAAAAATTTCAATTTAAAAATTGCAGCCGTTTTTTAAAAATACATCGTTTGAGCGTTTCTGAAGCTACGCAAATTTCAGTTCATTTTCACTAAATAACGTTTCGTGGAAGTTTTCAGTTTTCGAGAAATCAACAGAAACCATTTGAAGTACTTGTACTCGCGAAAGCGATGATTTATTAAAAACGCCCTTAACTTTTTTAGCTGCGCAAATAGAGGTAGAGCATCATTCCACTGGGACGTGTCACCAAGTAAGCAATGTAAAGGCGGAGATAAAACTCAGTAGCATACTACCGTGACGTATCATTTTGGCTACAATTCCCTTATTAAAAACCAGTAATAGCCATTTCACAATCAAATCCCAATCTTTAATACTCAGCAGTCCCCGTTTGGAATCATTCCTTGGATTGCTCATGCCCGTTCCCCCGTCTCCAAATGCCCGGAAACTTTTCCTGTATTGTCCCCTGTCCACTGCCGCAAAGGTCATGACGAGTGACAATGGCACGGAGAGTGAAAAGATCAGGGCGTGGTATTTTATCATCCAGATGTCACCTGGCACAGGTTCTTTGCGAAAGGTCGCGGCGGCGGGGAGGGGGAGGGGGGCTGGACACCGGTTAGACGCACGCGGCCACGCACTGGACGGGGGCCTCCGAATGTCCCTCCGGGCGACGCGGCATTGTTCTCCGGATACCGACCGTGTCATTCCTGAGCGCCCGGGATTAATTGCTTACTTCGATTACGTTTATAAAGGTCACACTCCAATCAAACTGAAGCGTCCTCGGCTGCAGTCTTTAGTTTTAGCATTCTGCCCTTGGGCGCGCTGGAGAATCCGTAAAATAGAAGAGATTAAAAGGGTCGAAAAAGTAATTCAAAAAGGCTAAATGGAAGCACTATGTATTGCGGAGCTTTGCGCAGATAGTTATAAAGATATGCACATTAATCGGATGAGGGCCCACAGTGCAGTGCATCTTACCCGCTCGTACGACAGCCACCTGTTTTGTTGACGCCTGTTATCACAACGACGCACTACAGAAACATTGTTCTCCTTCGCAAGCGTTTCTGCTCCAGCCTCGCTCTTCACCACTCGCTTGTTCTGTCGCATTCGTGCGTTGCCGTTTCGCCCGCAGACAGGGAGCGGCCATCACTATTATTTGAAGGAGACACTTGAAAATCTATGGGAGCATATTCTTGAGACATAGGATATTTGATATAGAAAGTAAAAATTATAACTACGGGTTCACATTATTAAATTGGCCTGCGGTGGTGGCGAGTGTGACGGCGGTGGCGGAGGCGGTGACGTGGGCGATGGAGGAGGGAGGGAGGGATGGTGGTGGAGGCGTCTGTGATGGTGGAGGAGGAGACGTTGGCGACGATAGAGGAGGAATGGTGGTGGAGACGACGGTGGTGGAAGACGCGATGGCGACAGAGGTGACGGCGGTGGAAGAGGCGACAACGGTGCACGAAGAGGCGATGGCGATAGAGAAGGAGGGGATGGTGGTGATGATATGGGCGGTGGAAGAGGACATGCTGGCTGCGAAGGATGGGACCACGGTGGTCCTGATGGTGGCGATGGTGGTGGTGCTGGTGGTCCTCGTGGTGCTGGTGGTGGTGGTGGCGATGGTGGTGGCGGTCTTGGTGGTCCTGGTGGTGGCGATGGTGGTAGAGGTGGTGGTAGGGGTGGTGGAGGCATCGGCGATGGAGGAGGAAGGGACGGAGGTGGCGGCGACGGCGCTGGTGGAGAAGGCGATGGTGCGGTGCGCAGGCGACGCTACGTGATCCAGGAGGAAAACGTGATGTGTGGATAGTGTGGCGCCGCGCGCCGGTGCTGCGCCCTGGTTGCGACTGGAGACATTAATAATTCCCTTTCTCTGCTGCTTTCGCGCGGGGCTTTAATATTTGAAGCGGGTGTGAGGGGCGCGCTAGACGCGGGAGGGGGCTGGGGTGGCCTCTTAGTCGCTGCCGCGGGGACGGCCCCCCTCGACCCCCCTCACCCCGAGCTGCCCTCAAGCGATCACACCGCTTCACATATTACTACCAATCTTAATTAACGTGCGCAACCTTGTTACTGGCACGCAACTCTTTATCAGATATCCTCGCAGCGAAAGAGGGGGAAGTTGCACGTAAAGAATGGTGGACTGATTGATTAGTGATTCCGGAAGCGTCAACTTCTATGTGCCATTAGTCCCGTAAGTGTAGTGCACGTGTTTGCTCGGTAGGTGGCAGTGCTCTTCCTCGCTGGATGGCGAGATCCGGCGCCCATCTACCGTCGGATGACGTTTTTCCCCCCCCCACCAGCGGGGCACCACCCCAGCCGGGGCAAGCACTCAGCTCTCCAACGGTTTCCCTCCACGTGAGGTAGTGTCGAGCATGTAAGTGGAAGTGTGTGTAAGGGGTAAGAATAACACAAGGGATGGGAAGGAAAGATCGCGCGCGGTCCGTACCCGTTTGTTAGGGTACTGGTATCGATCGGAGAAACAACGGAAAACTACCGATCAGTGCAGCCGGCCTTTAGAATTCTCGTTCTAAAGCGGCTGTTTTAAAGCGGTTTTAAAGCGGCTTATTTCAACCTATGTATGTAGCTACTATTGAAAATCCTAGCACCGTCGGCAGTGCAACCCTAGGACCTCCCGGTCAGAGGCACTGCAGCAACATCAGTTGACGCCGTGTGCTGCCTCTCCCGGTGGAAGAAAGGAGGAAGTAGTGGCGGTGCGGAAACGACTTCTTCGCGTCATCGCGTGGAGCGCACGCACCGCCTCTGCCGCCACCTGGCGGCGCAGCTTAAAAAGTAAGCGCGGCGGAGCCCTTGAATGTTTAAGCGGCGCGCCGCGAAGCGTTGACTCCGCCCCCGAGGGTGGCAGAAGGGCTTCCAGACAGGGCCTTGAGGACAGAATAAGGAAAGGTGCATTTTTAAAAAGTTCACTCATCCGTCGCAAGCAACAACTGCGGTTTCGCCCCCACTCTGCCTCTCTCGTCGACACGGGGACGCCATCACTGATGTAATGTGCAACGATTATCTTCTTAGAGCGCGAGGCCCGGTGGAAGATAGCAGTGGAAATGAAGCGTCTGCATTAGACGAATTGCTGGAAACTTGTGGGCTTTTATTTTGCATTGTTCCGTACAGATTTAGTTTATTATTTTTTAATTTTAGTTTTTAGAATTACAAAAGCAGTTTAGAAAGCTGCTTTTTCATAATTTTGTGTCTCTTAGTCACTTTCGAAAATGACGATTTTTTAAACATTTTCCCACATGTTTCTCCTTTTTTAATAAATAAGTTGCAATTTTGTTATTGTAGTAAAAATTTAAGTAGCTATCTTTCATAATACATTATTAATACAAATAACAATAAATAATAAGAAGAATAAATGATTATTATTATTATTCACATAACATATTTGCCATGGATGAAGAATTTTGAGGCATGGATCGTATTGTAATTCAGAAAGATGCAGTACAACTTGCGGTTGTGAGCCTTACTTTGGCGGATTGTAATTTGTCGTCGCGCCTCCTTGTCATTAGATGCGAGTAATAGCGACGACGTAATAAAACCTTGGCGGAACACGTGCAAGTGAGGCTTGCCCGTGGGGGCGTAACTTTAAGGGTTATTCTACTTCTATTCGTGAGTATTGTGAAGGTAGAAGCATTAATATTATTTCTTTCTTAGTGCTGATCAAATTGTGTTTATTTAATTTTTCCTATCGACAATAGTACTAAGACACATCATGCGAGTTGGAGCAAAAATGCGACAGCCAGAATCACTGTGAAACTACCTCTACTTCGAGGGATTTATTCTGGCTGAGGGTTTCTTCCGTGCTACACGTTCGCAATTCCAATACAGATCAACGAAAGGTTTTGACGCCAAATTTACAGTCCATGAATGTGCTTCAATTTGGAACGGGAGAGTCCGAATGTGATAATGTAGTCCTTAACGAACGACCCTTCTAAGAAAGCAACCATAGTCGTAAGATCAATTATAATCCAAACCATCACAATCCAATCAATCATGTCCAGTTATTGCATGCAGCGAAGAAAGCGTTAAAGGGCGGCATTTTAACTCACCAAACAGATTTCCTTCTGATGGATACGTCAGACAACCAGTGGTAGCACACTCACCTACAAACAAAAATTCATTTCAGTGAAAAAATAAGTGTATTGGGAGGAGGAAATTCAATCACTTTTGACTGTTTAGCAGTTTACTATATATATTCGATCGCATAAAAGTGTCAAGGGCAGTGATATTATTAAATTTCTTTATTTCTCTCGACGGTCTGAGTTTTGACCGAGTTATACGTTGACAAAGAGGTTCAAAGTTAGGACAGCATTCTAATTTTGTTTGGAAAGCCGTTTGATGTTTTGTATAGTAATGCATGTATATACCTTTATTTACTATTTCTAAAGGAATTCTCTCACATACTTATTTAACTACTGGTATTACAGCAGAACGTACTTTCTCGCCTTTAGTAACAGTTACGTAATATTATAATACAGCAACTTCTGTCCATATTATCACATCTCTGTCATCACTTGTAAAACACATTAAAAATCGTGGAACATTAGATTCGAAAACTAATATCATAAACACAAATTGGACAATTAATGCTGCGTTTCACACAGTCATAAATACCTCCCAATATTGAAAAGGAAATCCCAAAATTTCAAATTCCCGAGTCGCGGCGCAGCATTGCAACCGGACCTCGTGAACGAATGAAGTGTGGATCATTGGAAATTCCAAAGTTAACAAAAATGTATGATTTACAAACATTACATTGTATAATGCGGAATCTGACTAAAGCTGAAACACACGCAAATTTATTATTATGTATATTGCCGGAAAGTAAGAGGTTAAAGCGGAAAGCAGCATTGAAATTTCTTTAATTTTCTTTATCGTTGTACTGTTTCACGGGTTACACAATGATTTGCTGGATTAATTTGAGGAGAACGAAAGGCACAGTAACTTGGGAAAACGTCATGGGAAAACTTTCCGAAGTAAAAATTCAATAGGTGAAGTGCGCATATGGTTAAATCGTGTCATTCTAGCCAAACGATAAACTTAAAATCATCAAAGCAAAAGAAAATGACAAACTGTCACAGCGAGAAATGTTCAAATGTTGGAAAACGCAAAAGTATGAGTTAAGGAAGCTAAGAGAGATAATAAGGAAAGAGTGATAGAAATGAAATAGTAAAAAAAAAGAAAAGAAAAGAACGGAGAGAAGCGACAATGAAGTGATCAAAATAATGTGGAGCATTCCTTCGTAAATAGTTTTGTGTGGTAAAATGAAATATCTTGACTAGAGCTGAAAAAATGCTGGCCCCTTCAGATTCTGCATTGAACAAGTTTTACTGTATTTCGTTGTATTTTAATGTAAAGGGAAATGGTAGCTATTATGTAGACTAACGTAAAAATAGGTCCCAATTCGTAAATTAAAAGGTATGAAACAACTCCCGAATTTGAAGGCACCAGGACGCACCCCTTCCCCAAGCGCCCGATCCAACGCGCGGGAGAAAGTTTAACTGCCATTGTCAATGAACAGCCTGCTTTAAGATCTCAGTGTTCTCTATCTGAAGCCTCTTTAAAAAAACATTTCACTTGATACCACATTCACCGTTGTAGGTGCAAAAAGAAAGGAACGTTGAGAGGAGAAATAATATAAGTGGGCGTTTCTGCGATTATAAAACCAAAACTGAGGTGGATCATTCTTTAATCTCTGATAAATGTAAATTTCTGGAAAACGTTACATGCAATTAATGGTTTTGATGAATGAATCTAAGTGTGAAAACCAGTGAAATTCATTGGTCAGTAAACGGAGATGGTGTATTCAATTCCCCGAAATATTTTTTTTTCTTCTGAAAATGCGAATCCGCCGAAGGTGCCTGGCTGTGGAACAGAGGCGGATCCAGCCGACCTGGACCTTGGGAGGGGTGTGTGTGTAACGTTTCGTACATTCCTAAGTTTATTTACATTTTACATTGTTATTTCGTAAACAAGTATCATGTGATGTACCTCGCTCGTTATGGAAATTAGGTTAGCAACCGATATATATTGATGGATATTGATGAATATAGAGAGATAGAATTGAACGTAAGCTTGTTCCGTCTAAAGAAATTTGTAAAGTTTAATATTATACAAAGTGTGAAGATATAATATGTTAAGATATTGAAGTACATTGTACAAGAGAATTAAATAAAAGCTAAAAAACGAAAATTGAAGTGTAACTACTTAAAAAAGGAGCAGAACTAGACGTAACAGCAAATCCAACAAGAGAACATTGTTGGCAGAGTGAAACGTTACATAAATTGGTGGTAGCGTGCAAAGTTACAGGGGGAGGAGGATCATAGATTTTAGTTACATAATAAACATATTTATTGCATTGTATATTATTTTTGTAGGGTATATCCCATAATATATAATATTGTTAAAATAATTACAATTTTAATATAAATAACATAATATTAATAATATAATATTTCAATACATATAATATTAATATTATAATAATTATAATAATATAATTAAATAATATAATATTTCAATAAATTGTGCCGTATAAAGGAAGGTAACAAAAGAAAACCGAGGCCTTTTGTGCCCGCTCCTCCCCCGCAGCCGCCCCTGGCATGGAGTGCGCTGGCGAGACAGTCCATTTGCGAGGCGCCTCGCGCGGGTTGATCGCGCGGGCGGAGTCGCGTCGCGTAGATTTTTAGAGCAAAACGCGCCTTCTTTTGTTTCTGCGCAGCGCGGTTGGCAGGGAGCACGAGAGCGCTCTCCCGCTAAGATCCAGCGTTGATGTCGCTCCCTGGCACTCTGCTGGAAAATCCCTCCTCCCACGCACTCCCTGTTCTTCTCTTGACGCGTACATCTTCAGCCAGCCGTCGCTTCCTCCCCCGCGCCGCATTGCTTTTTTACGATCCGCGGGGAGAGAGAGTGAAGCGGCCACCTTGCTTTTAGATTTGTCCGAGTTCCGTGTTCGCAGGCGACGCGATTCGTACCGCACTGTTTGCTGGCTGTCAACAAGGCTTTTCTTTTCTTTTCCTTTCCTTTCCTTACTCTCTTTCTCCGAGGTTTTAATAAAATATCAACACCGCAATTTTCGAATGCTCTTCGCAAAAGGGGTTTGACGTACGGGCGAAGGCATTACTGAGACGTCTGCAAAAAGTAGGAGTTAAAAATCTGAACAGGGAGATTTCTTCGTCAAATGAAAATTTTATTCCCCATTTCTTGTGCCCTCTCTAATTTTCTTTGATAAACGTTGTAGGTGTCGGTTCTGCAAATCTAAAACATGGAATTCTATGGAAGCAGGATGAAAGTTGTGAAATCCTAACTAACCTTACTACTTAAAACTTTTACTCTGCAACCATCATATTTACTTACGAGCTGTACAATTCATTTACAACTTAATTTAACAGGTAGAAGGTAAATACGAAAGTTCCAGCACCTCTAAAACTGTGGAGGATTTTATACGTACTTGGAAGAAAAATCTTCCCTCCAACTTCCCTGATATACGAGTATCTAGTAGACATGAGGTGGGCCCCGAAAGTAATTTTCTCTAGGAAGTCAACAAAAGAACAAACACAATTCCGTGGCAAATATTTATTGTTGCCGATACAGTAAATGTCTTTCCTCATGCTATCACATTGGGAGATTGACACATCGTGAGATCAATTCCTTTAATCTCTCTTCGGTAGGCGTCTCTCGCCTGGGACAGGAACCGGGGCGTGACAGCCGTCTGCGGCTGCGCGTCGACTGCCGTCGAGTGAGCTGAGCGGCGAGGAGTCTCTGGTGGTGCAAGAGGCGGTGCAAGAGCCGAAAGATGTGCAGGAGGCAGAAAGGTGCAAGAGTCGGAAGAGGTGCAAGAGGAATTGCAAGAGCCGGAAGACGTGCAAGTCGGAAGTGGTGTAAGAATCGGAAGAGGTGAAGAGGAGGAAGAATCGGAAGAGGTAAAGAGGTGCAAGAGGCGGAAGAGAGGCAAAGATCGGAAGAGGTGCAAGAGGGGATGCAAGAGCCGGAAGACGTGGAAGTCGGAAGAGGTGTAAGAGTCGGAAGAGGTGCAAGAGTCGGAAGAGGTGCAAGAGTCGGAAGAGGTGCAAGAGTAGAAGAGATGCAAGGGGCAGAAGAGGTGCAAGAGGCTGAAGAGGTGAATGAGGAGGCGCAACCAGCAGAAGTGTCTGAAGCGACGCGTGTGGTGACGCGGGATCCTCCGCGCCGCTTGGGCGGGAACTCGAACTTCCGCCCTTTTTCAGTGCCCAGAGCCCACGACTCCGTGCTCGAAGTCCGGTTGAGTTTGGTCCTGGTCGGAGATCCACTGCGAGGCCAATCCACGAACTGCTGCCTGGTTTCTAGGGCAAAGCGTGCAACGCACGTTCCATCGCTTGTGACGCTCCGCTGCAGAAACCCGTTGCCGGCATCGCTCCTGAATGTCATTACTGAATCCATTGCTTTGACTCGTGTTCGAGTGTCAGTTTCATCGACACCCATCCGGCCTACACTTCGTTAACGGAAGGCGCTTATTGAACACGTGTCGCAAAGAGAAGGCAAACGGGTGCTGCAATTGGGCTTCGTTACGCAACGGTTCTCCAATGTGTGTAGCTGTGCTCGCTCTCCAAAATAGGCCCAAGCGAGGAATCCTGCACATTGCGCGGACCTGCTGAAACTCGCCTGCATCATGAGGACGCGCCATTTGCTTCCTCATGATGTTCGGCTCGTGCATTTAACTCCGTTGGCGATGGATTTCGATCGGTGCCCTGTTCCGTGCGTTGAGAAAACGAACCTCGCAATCGACAGAGAGGGAACTCAGCCGCCAACTTCATCCACTATACAAAGCGTCGCTACCCCTCACATGAACTACCTCGCCTGCATTGGTCTCCCGTTAGCTTTGAGGGAAAACTTGTTTTCTGCACGTGTCTCCTGCAACTGGCAAAGGTCGAAACATTTCCTGAAAAATGCGTGTGTTAGATTACACGTAACAATACAGTGAGGAATGTTAATGAGATGCACAAAACATTTGGGTGTTTCACACCCCTGCCACTAACGCACTTTGAGAGCGAATGGTGAGAATATTATCAACGTATCGCTAATAGATTATGAACGTATTGTAAGTAAATTATGAGTCTATGGCGAGTACATTATGGACTATGGCGAGTAAATAATTATGAATTGCAACAAGAAATGTCCGATACAAGAGTCACCATAAGGAATCGGCACTGCTGGAAAAAGTATTAACGCATTCGGGGATGGGTGCAGGCGATCCCATTTGCTGAGCACTCCTCGAGCAGACACCGCGGCCTCGACCCTCGTCCTCAACCGCCGCAGAGCGGATCATCCAGCTATTAAAGGGTGAAGTCATTTCGGTGTGTTTGCAGTGCTGGCTGTGGGAGGTGTAAAAGAAAAAAGTCGCTGCCGCCCTCGCCGTCTCCCGTGTCAGGAACCGTGAACGCGTTGACAGAGAGCACCCACACGGGCCCCGCCGGAACAATGGCGAATCAACTTTCATCCGTTGTCGCTCTTTCCGGCAGTTCAGGACGGAGACGAAAGATAATTTTATGGAAATTTCAATATTGATTACTGGATTATTATTTGGTCTTATTATTCCCAGTAGTGTTGTTTGAAATATGTCACTGATACTGCATGCTATTGTTTTGAAGGGCACGACTTTTAGTTCCCATTTATTGAAATTTTAAATTTTATTAATTTGCATTTATTAGCAACGCTTTGTAACGTATTTACTCGCGACTTTACTGAAGATTCGTTGATTAGAAAACACGACAGCTCGTTCTTTTGGGCAAAGGCGCCGTACGGTGCGGGTATTTCATTCAAACGCGTTCAGGAATCCGTAACATTCCCAGTAGTAGAGTAAAACCGTGACAGCAAAAGTCGACAAGGGCGTTCTGGAACTTCAAAGAGAAATGCCGGTTTTCTTATCGCGCGCCCCACCTAAATCACTTGAGATGGGCAATGGGCGATGGAGGGGAGGGTGTGGGGCGGGGCGGTTGGACACCTGTTGTGCAGGGGCAGGGGCGAAGGAGAGGGCCATGGGTCGCATGATTTATGACACTGCAGGGACACACCTCTTTGGAGAGTCGGTGCACCGATAAAGATTATACTTTATAGATCTTTCACTTATCTGTGTAATGTAGCAGTAAAAATTGATCTGTGGTTACGGACGTGACTGTGAGTGGTGGGAAATTCCGGATTAAATTGAATTGTAACGTTTTTATTACGTCGAGGAACTTTCTTACTTTAGCGTTTAGGACAATTACTGCACGGCCATCACCATTACGAGATACATTCTTGAACAGGTTACACTCGGATCGTTGAAACATAAAGGCGACAGCGAGTCCTGTGATATCAATGAAAGAATCGGGCTATAAGGGAAAACCTTCGATTGAGTTTTGTTTCAGTGAAGAGCGTTTTTAAACACGTTTATTTGTTTTAGATGGAATACATCGTTTAGTAGAATCGCTTTACAGATTTTTTTAGCTTTATGCTAGTTACAATATCAAAGCTAACTTAATCTATACATTGAAGAAGATACTCTTCAATGTACTTAAATACTTAATGTACTTACAATGTACTTAAATAAACAATAGTCGTATTTGTTTCCAGAGTAAATGGATGAAGTGATGAAGGTAATGAATGGCGTAGCGTTCATTAAAAATGAAAAAAGAAATTAAAATATAGTTTCTTGAGAACACGTAAATCAAAGCCAGTAGGTACAAGGAGAGAAACGGTGAGTAAGATGTAAATTCTTAAAATGGTAGAACAGAAGTGATAAGCATTGAGATCTCTACAGCGAGCAAAGGAAGGCGCCTTAAGATAACGAAAGAAGCAGAAAAGGGTCTGGAGCGGGAGCCGGCGACGAGAGTAATCTTAACTCGGAGCGGCCCCCCCCCGGGGGGGGGTGAGGCGGGGCGAGGGCGGGGCGAGGGCGGGGATGGGCGTGGGCGTGGGAGGGGCGGCGCCCGCCAGGAGAGCGCCCAGATCGATACGTCACCACGTCAAGATAACTGCCCTTCATTATTCAACGCCGGTACACATTTCCGAAATCCACGCAACGCCACTGCGGAGACATGTAAGTGTACTTCATGCCAACTCGCGATCCATCATCGTCAAGGGCGCGCGGATTGAAGAAGCGCCGAGGGGAGGGCGAGGCCCGTCTCATCTCGTCCTGCCGCAGGAGATGTTATCAAGGGCATCGCGCCCTGCACTCTGTATGCTCTTGCTCAGTCCTCCTTCCTTTTCTATTTCTTTTTTTACGAAGACCTCCACGCGTCCTTCCGCCCTGTGCCTGTCTTCAGTCCCCTCCGCCTGTTTCTTCTGCTTATCAGATCTATTCCCCTTCTGTAACTGCATTATTTTTGATAAGTCTTTATTATCTTCTGAAATACTTCATGTCATGCATTTATCTCTTTTCGCATGAAGAGCACCCCAAACTTTCTCCCGCCTCTTCGCTTTGGAACACTTTTTGCTCCCTCCTTCCCCTCTCTCTCCCACCTTCCCCCTCATCTCTCACCCTCCCTTCCCCCTCTCTCCCTATCTCCCCCCTCTCTCTCCCTCCCACCCCCTCTCCCTCCCCTCTCTCTCCCTCCCCTCCATCTCTCCTCCTCTCTCTCCCTCCCTCTCTCTCTCTTTCCCTCCCCCCTCTCTCTCACTTTCTTGCTTGGGAGGCAAATTATGCATTTCGCCCAGATGGCGCCACAAAACGATAATCACACTAAATTCCAATGCTTTGTTATAATGCTCATAAATAAAGGTTCATTTTCATATTATTTACTAGCCGAAGGAATCGGGCGAACTCGGGCATTTATATATCACAACTATCTATTAGACAGAAAAAGGAATGCATTCTATCCACAGTGTAAATTGTCTTGACCTCCCTGCTCGCCCCACCCGCCCCCACGCACGTAACGAACACACGCTCCCCTCCGCTCTTCGTCGCAAATTACTTTCAATTGCCTAATTGTAACGAAAATGCATTTAAAAAGAAATGAATGGGCTTTCAAAAGATGGGTTTTTTTTGGCCTAGTTCCGCCGTTTTTGAGATATTCGCGAAACGCTGTAAGAATACGCACTTAAACGTTGCTTTAAGAAGCAATAGAGGGGAATTTTGTAGAGTTTACGAAATCTCTTATAGACAGTAACCGTCTTTTATTTTGCAGGTACAGTGTACAAAATATGATTAAGATGGGAGTAAGATCGTAGGCTCAGACAGGAGAGACGAGCAGAGGAGCGGACAACGGGGAAGGGACGTTAACAAGATGAAGTGGGCGGCGGGCGTCGCAGATGATGGCGGGCACGCGAGGTGTCGTCCTGCACTCCGGGCGACGCTCGCGGCCGGCGGCGACGTCCCAGGCGGCGCAGGAGCGCGAACCGAGTCTCATCGGCGGGGCTGCATCGCCCCAGGCGCTCTCTCCTTGGTAATGGGGGCAGCGACAGTAATGATGAAGTCGTAAAGCCCCTTTTTATTGCCATGCACGAACGAAATTTCATGGCGAACTTAAGCTCCAATGAGAAATGTTGATATTTGCCATAAAATTTTAGCGTCTCCCACTTTGGAACTCAACTTGGGCGAGGGCGAGGACGAGGACGCTGCGCCGCCCGTCCCCCGCGTGCCCTCAGGCGAAGAGGCGCAGCGGCCCGCGCTCGCAAGTTTCATTCGCGGGCGAAAACGAGCACCCAGGCGAATTAACCACCTCGTGAATACGTCACAGTTGTCTACACAAGCTACAAATAGTAGTAAGTTATAAATAAATATTAATATTTGTAAATATATTTCGCCTGATTGAAATACACAAATTACTGGTACATCCACTGTAATTAGAATAGAGAGCTGACATGAGAGTACATTGAAAATACACTGTTTCTGTACTGATTTTCATTTTATTATTTCAAGAAAAGTGGTCCTTTCAATTTATTTTCTGCGCTTCTGCGTGTGAAAATATTTTTTTAACACGTACACTTGAGATGGTTAAAACTACACGAACACCTAAATGGATGAGACCTTAGACTAACGTGCCGACAAAATCTTGCGAGAAAAATGTAGCTACATGCATTTCTATTTAAATAGTTAAAACCAAAAGTCCTCTGTCAAAAAGTTACTTTGAAATGTTAAAATTTGAAAGAAAACAAGCACAGGCATTGAAAGAAACAAAACTCTTGTGTCACTTAACTTCTGAAAGAATTAAATTTACGATAAAATTCAGGTACAAATGCCATTACCCTTACGCTTCAATAACTCAAAAGCAAACACAACAAAAAATTCGAAAGAATTCATAGACTTACATCGGTATGTTTTGCGAAGCTGCAACATCGACCAGCTCTTGTTAACGAATCTGTTAACTCTACTCGCTCCTTCTGGACGAACTCTCTTTCCCTTTCTGTGAGCGGAGAGCGTGCTTTCAAACTCATTTCCTCATTTCCTGTTCTCAGAAGAACGAACAGGGGAGCTAACCTTTTGGCCCCAGCCCCCCTTGCCTGTTGGCATGGCCGTCAGGCAGCGGTGGCTTCGTGATAGGTCGAGAGGAGCGACCGCGTCAGCCCCCGCCCCACCCCGCACCCAACCACCCACAGCCACCGCCACCGCCGCCACCATCGACAGCGCCGATGGGGATTAGGCACGCGTAATCCTCTTACACTGTTTTTCCTTCCCTGTCGACAAAATCCCACTGCTCAGAGAAAGGTCTCCTGCGTAGATGTCTTCCAAACTTTCTCCATAATTTAGTCTCCGAAATCTTAATTTTCGATTGAGGCAAAAAAGCGCCCTGGTGGGCGATAAGGGGGCCCTGGAGAGCCGAAGGGCAGCGCCGGCAGCGAGAGCTCCCAGAGGAACGCCTCGCCCTGCCGCCGCGGTGCTGTGGAATGCAACTCAGGAGACAAGGAGAGACCCGTTGCGCAATTCCCGTTGGATTGTGTTACCAGAAAAGAGACAATTATGGCTCCACAATATTTTGCAATTACGACGCCTTCAGTATTAATTTCAGTGACGAAAGATACCAAATTGCAATTATTGGAAAACACTGATACTTTTATCCTAGTCTTTAAACAATTAAATTGGTATACTAGTTTAAATTACAAGAAACATCTGCTGCATAAATGTTTCTGCGATAGAATAGAGACTATACTGAGTATGAGAATGGAAAATAATATTTCTAGTCACACAAATGTTAAATGTCAATTAACATTTCGATTGTGTAATCCTAAAAGATTACAAAGGGCTTTCATAAGAATTATACCTCAGCTTCTGGGTCAATGAATTCCATCTCCATCAGGCTTATGTCCAGTCTCCCTGATCCTATTGAGCAAATGTTGAGATGGTCCCTCTGGACATACAAAGCTTAGATTCACAATACGCCCGTTTTCTTAATATCACCTTCTGCTGGTTCCGGTGGGAGTAGAACCACAGGGTGAGGATTTTATTTTGCATTACTACGAAATAAAATCCGTAGCTTGTTTTTCAATGCAAATACATTTTCTATTACGAGGGATTCTAAACCTTTAGTTTCAAATGCTGCCAGCCATGCTTGTTGATATCTTTATCCACAATTCAACAGAGTAAACGAAGAGGGGTTGTGGTTTTGGATCACAAGAAAACGTGTAGAGATTATTCTTCTCCCAAATCCGTCACGTAAGGTGTTTACAGTTTTTACAGTATATTAATAGATGCAAAAAAAACAATGATAAAAGAACTTGCGACTAACCTCCTAGTATCATATCCGCATTGCGATTCCATCAATGAAACTTCTACTGCGCGTATTCACTCACTAATTTGAAAAACAGTTCCTTCAAGAAATGAAAGTAACAAATAACTGTACAAGTAATGATCATAACAAATTATTACATGTCTTGCCTGTTATTTTAAATAAGTAACGCAAAAGAATCTGATGGCTAAATTATTTTCTTCTGCATTCACCCACATTATTTTCTCCTCCGTTTAGACACTGTCAATATTCCCAATGAAATTCCAACACAAAATTATATTTGATTATCGCATGCAAAATTACATTAAAAAAATAAATTATGGTAAAGACCTGCCATCTTAAAAGTACAGAGAGCACATTATATTAACTGGCGTAAACTGTGTTGTACACACATTCATTTGAAATATTAAAATACATACTCACAATTCTAACCATTCTCCAGCAAATACATGAAAGAACCGTCAAATGACCACCAGCGGCCTTTTTTTAAAAAAAAAAAAAAAAAAAAAGCAACAGGAAGCGAGTCTACGCACAAAAAGAGCCCCGCCCCGCTCCGCCACTGGCGATAGCGCCTTTAAAACACGTCCGATATGAAACGGCGCTGTCGACTGCGCATGCATGTTTTATAAGGTAATCTGTTCCGAGGGTTCCGCATTGCCTATTCATTCCGTTTTATTGGAGCGGCGACCCCATGTAATAATCCCCTTGACGCGGCCGCGCGGGGGCTGCGATGGCGACGCCACATGACAATGTCCATTTGACAGCTCTCTTGGTAAATAACTGGTGGAGTAGGGGCGGGATAGGAAGAGGCTCTGTGGTTAAATGAAAGCAGATAGATCGTTTCGTGGGAAAGATAGACGGCTGGGAACGTGTAGTGTGGAGACAGACTTGGTTGACAGTGGGTAAAACATAGAAAAATTCTTGCGTCTTAATTTAGGGCGAATTTCAGAAACAAACAAGCAAAAATAATTTGAAGAATTCCCCAACACCCCGAAATTAAGATTTCAAAAGTGAGTCTGCTAGTTGGTGGTAAATCAAGTTATCTCGCTTTCTCAAATCTCTAATATTTGTATGCCATCAAAACCAGGAAATTTTGGGCGAATTTGAGACCCTTTACGAAATGTTTCCACTTTCCTTTTACAACAAAAACTTGTAAACATAAAAAAATACATTTTTCGCTGATATATCACCCTATAAATCCTTAACTACAAAAAGAGAATCGACAGTCGTTTAGTATTTCCCCAATAGATCCTGATGACATATTAAAAATAATTTGGAGTTTCATTATATAAATTCGAAAAATTGTTATAAATTAACTCCTACATTGATATTTCGTCATACAGCACAATTTCACAAATTTGATAACAACAAACACGTTGATGAATACAGATAATAATTTAACATTTAAAATATTAATGATGCATTATCTTTTCCGAATTGTTTGGCTGAACGAAATTCAGAT
The DNA here is from genome assembly GCA_031308135.1 of Acheta domesticus. Taxonomy (NCBI): domain Eukaryota; kingdom Metazoa; phylum Arthropoda; class Insecta; order Orthoptera; family Gryllidae; genus Acheta; species Acheta domesticus. The sequence goes on from JAHLJT010002406.1 coordinate 68,184,296, forward strand.
AGAGCTATACGTTGTACCAAACGTCTTTTCGCTTGACCTTTGATAGTAACGTGATGATGCAGACATTGGTTGCATATTCACACGCAATAACAACAGGTTTTCCAGTAATCTACCTTGGGTGTTGTACTGAGCGGTTCTGCCAAGAATAATGACGCCAACATCAAATAATGTCACCTCACTAAAAGTACGCAGTTTAAACATTGGATGAAAATAACGAAACTATACGACTGAAATCTGGCATTTACAAAATCTCCTGCAGTGCACACGTGGCAAGAGCCAGAGTGCGGTAACGCTCCTTCTGCCGAGGCCAACTGCCGAGCACAAAGAACGGTGCAACGTATAAAACTCTGTTCATTTTTATGACATCGATCGTAAAATTACGACCATTTTCAAAGCAGGAAAAATGTGAGTTAAATTCAGGTAAGCAATAGCGAGTTAAAGCTATTGTTTCGGTTTCGTTAACCTCATTTCTACGTCAGTACGAAGAGAATGATAATACATTTGTTTTTAATGTTTGAATTCTACTAGAAGGTACATTAATAACTATTGCGGCAAGTGTTAATGCTGAGTTCAAATAAAGTAACAGTGCTGAAAACACGTATCACATATGTTTTATGTATTTTATATATGAATTTTGTTTTCTGTCAAGTCAAACTATTGACGTTCAGAACATCATTTGTTTAAATAATTAGTATTAACTGAAATATATTGTTTGTATTATATTATCAGCACCAGCGGAAGTCTGAGTCGGGAGTTCCTGAACACGTTGGAGATTGAGGAATGAGCTATTTATAGTAATTTGGAAATCCTGTAAGTATATTATCAATAAAATTAATCACACCCAAACTGACTTTATTTGATAAAAATTGGCGGTCGAACACTTCAGTTGTTTTAAAACAAGAATACATACACACACAAAACATTAATCAGAAACAAACACGGGTCCTCTTTAACCATTTAAACAATTCTAGAAAATAAGTACGAGCAACGCACGTAAAAACAAATTTAAGCAATCAATTAATTGCCGTACCAAGGTTGCTAGGAAAAAGAGCATAAAAATGACATTGTTTTAGGAGAGACATTTTATTGACTTTTTTAAAAAACAATAGGAAACTTTTTTTCTACTTGATTACCAACAATGGTTTGAACTGATACAATTATCGGGAAGATTTTTATATTGGAAGTAAAGTATTTAAAAAAATGACTTATTATATTTTGCACGTGCTAAGAATGAGGCTTATACTATCGTGACTATTGAATCCAATAACATGTGCAGCATTGTAAGTGATGAAATTGAAAAGTAGTAATGTCCTAATTTACAACAAAGTTTGCACAAAACCTACAGCTTGATGATTGGCGGAATAGCAGCACTTCTTCAGTTACCGGGCTTACGTCTACTTCAAGGCAGTTGTCGTCAGTTTTATTTATTTTTAGACTTTGGTAAAAGTTGTGGCATGTAGGTGGAATAAGTGGGAGGAGACCCTAAAGGTTCTACTTTCTTCTTTTGAAATTGGTCGTGAGTCACAACAACATTTTTTAAGGCAGCAATCAAGTACGTGCCTTCTCTCGACGAATGAACCTTCACTGAAATGATCCATCTTCGTTGAGACTCGTCTTAACAAACCACTTCGCCATACTCTTTAGTACATCGAAAGCATTTAACATCCTGCCACGTAAATTGACTTACCTGTGCATCTTTCTTTCGAAGCTATAAGTGTCTAAGAATTCCGGTAAAATAGAAGAAGTCTTTTCATAACAACTCCAAATTTTATTTCCATACCAGCTGAGCATTCCAGTTGAAACCAGTCATGCGAATGAGCCAAAGGTGCCTGTAACTCGCTTTTCGTTTCTCAATCAGGTGAAGGTCAACGTCACATTTGAAGTGAGTGTGGTCACTAACTATAAATATATGATCAACAATGTTCAGATGTTGGTCTTCCTGCATGGCAAACAAGAAAATTGACACCACGTTAGAGTTTTTATCTGCCCGCCGCAGGTGTCCCAAGTATAGTGTCTCTTGTTTCACTAGCCAAGGAAAAGATAATGATTGTCCTTTTAAAACACACGATGCAATTTGATTTATACCACCTCCACCCTCTACTTCATTCCACATGTAGCAAGTTACGCTACGTATAGGCCTAATGCTTTAGTCCACAGTGGCCTTTTGTAAAAGTAACTGAAGTATCTGAAAACGATGTCGGCAGACGTAGTTGTAAATCGAACGTGTAACATAAGGTTGAATTATCAGAGTCGGAAAGTTTCTTGTCTTTATCCTACTGAAGGTTGTCTTCGTGTGATGAGCTACAAACACTAATCTAAAACCGAGAACGCAGAAGTTTGTATTATTACCAGACAGCCGAACCAAAAACCAATGCCCGCTCCTCCACTTCTAGAGCATGCAGTCTCTACTCCTCCTGTATTTTTCACTCAATGTATCTGTGATATTGTCTCTTTGGATGTCACTTTGACAGTAGCGGTACACTTTGGAACTTGTTTCTTTATTCACCGACGATTTACTCGACCCAAAGAAGTCGAGGATATTCGCGTGGCCGTATGTACACAAATGAAGAAGTTCGCCTGTCGCTCTCACAAACTAGGCAGTCCGCGATGCAGCCGCGTCCTGCGGGTCGGTAGCCCGCCATCGGGCGCGGCGCGGCATAGGCGCGAGGCGTCACTTGCGGAAGAAACAAATAGAAAGGTCTCAGCATGTTCCACAGCGTACATTGCAAATATCTTCCGTAAGTAAGTAAATCGCAGAGGCGTGGTAATCGATGTTTCTGTGAACGAGAGTGAGCGCGCACGTACCTAAGAAACTCTGCCAGATCGCACTTCGAACCCACCGCAGATCGAGAGGTGAACAAAGCGCCAGCAACAGTCAGCGTTCAAGAGTTCTGTCTTTGGTGTTTTTTTTTTAACTTCAAGAAATGAAATAATTTCCATTATGTCACTGGAGCGAGAGAGATGGATTAGCATTAGGTTTTTCAACATTAATTCTGCTTCTTATTTGACTTTTACGAAATAAATCCCTCTGAAGGTCAAACTAGTAAATGGTCGATGAAGGAAACTGATCAAGAGGTGAATTAAATTACAGTTAATAACACGTTTTTACTGTTTTGAAATGCGTCTAGGCTCTTAATAGGTTTTACTTCACAAAAAAAGTAGAAATTATATTTTTCGCAAGCACTAATCGAAAATGCAGTTTGCACAAGCAGCTTGCAGTGTGTTTCCAAAATACGTCCTTAACTTCACATTCAATTGTTTATCCTCTGACACGAATGCGTTTGTTTTTCCTTTTAACAACTCACAAATCTGATGAATTTAAAAGTAATGCAAAGAGATTATGTATGTTGGCGTAATTTTTTTGTATCAGGACACAACTAACATAACATTTAATAATAACCTTTCGAACATTCCTAATCATCCGCTGGTGTTGTTCAGAGACGGACGGACCGACCAACCGACAGACAGACGGACGGATGGACGTTTTGAAATAAACAACTTTTTTTGTGTCAGGGGACTCCGAAAAGTGTACTTCCGTTGAAAGCTCGAAATAATTTTCTCGAAAATACAGACAGTTTAACAAAAATTAGATCTGTGGCATTTTTTAAGCGTCCTTTCCTCTATCCGGGTAAATAAATTAATCCAAAAATGGAAACATTTTGAGAAACTTCTGAAAATCTTATTGTTTCATTTAAAGTACCCCAAAAACTCCACATATCCGTTGAAATTCGCGGAGGCACAAGTTCAGCCAGATCGATTGGGAAACATCGGATCGATTGAGATCGGAGAAAATCGTTAATGTAGGCAGCCAGTGTTGACGGACGGACTGACAGACAGAAGTTTTGCTGAAATAAAATTGTCGGCAAGGACCCCGAAAAACGTGGATTCTGACCGCACAATGTGACAGGGGAAATAATTTTCTACGTATAGGAACAAGATTTATTCACTTTTTCATTACCGAGGCCCGGCTATAAGACTGTTTCTGTCCAAAAATAGCCGCTTTTCCCGCAGCAATACAATACTTTCTCTATTTTCCGTAAGAAGTATAAGGAAAGTAAAAATGTAAGGAAAGTTACGCCGCGGGGAAGCAGAGGGCGGACAGAGCTGCGCGGCAGGGCACGCCCTCCACGCGTGGGCCTGGCACGCCCTCCACGCGTGGGCCTGGCACGCGAGGCGAACACGCGCGCGCGCACGGGGGGGTAGGCAGAGGGCGGGAGGGGGGGGGGCGTTCGCAAGAGAAACTCGCGGCGCGGCGCCGAAGACGCGACCGCAGCAAAGGGCGACCGCGGCAGCAGCAATTACATTACACATGCTAACTCGCTGCGGCCACCAACGGCAGCCCTCCTCTCCCCCCCCCCCCGCGACGCGTCCTGCAGCGCAAGTGGGCGGCGGAGGACTTCCGCGCGGCTCATTTGCGCGCCCAGCCAACGTGTGGAGGAATGAGCGCTGCGCTCCAAGCGGCCGCGGCCAAAGTAAGAATATGCGGTTACCTTGACGGTCGAGAGGAGCACGGGATAGGGAATCACAATACGAGCTAGCGAGAAACACATACTGATATTGAGAGATATGGCGATAGTCGGCTCTTGACATTCTTTAAGAAATACATTTGACTTCTACAAACAAAGACTTTGAAAATGAACAATAATCTACTTGAAAATAAGTTAATATGTTTGTTTCATAACGCGATGCTAATGAGAGTGCTAGGTACAATATCTACTAGGAACCTAGGTAGAAGATTTTTCCAAAAAACATACTAGGAAAGAAATGATACAATGAACTTTCACTCGATTCTGACTTCCGATCATAAAATAATATCCTAACACAACTGACTGGTAAGAGAACAACATTTTAAAATGTTAATCAATTCACCTGTATATATAATCACTAATGAGCTCCAGACACTGAAAAAAACGCAAAAAATGTTTTCTTAAAAAGTAGCATAGGCACTGCTCAAGAACAATACTGTTTCAATAAATTATATATTTTAATAAAAAACATTTTTCACGAATACTGCAATAGTATAGGATCGTATACGTAGTGTTCAATAGCAAATATTTCATGGTGGACGCTCTCTTCCTTGGAGCCTTGTGACATCAGCTGTAGTAAGCGGTGACGAAGTATGAGAATTCAATCGTTATCCACTACATAATAATACGCGGCATAACACAATAAAATGATTGTATTTTCCTGTGAAAATCGACACTGTACAAAAGTTTTTGTATTTTTATCCGTCCTGAGTCTCTTACGACACCACAGACATCTCTCACATTACCGGAATTTGCAAAGTTTTACTTCAATTTCTGCTTGCATTGAAAATTAGTAATTAATAAATAAATAAAATTAAAGAAAACAGTAGATCGACGCTCAATAACTGCAGGAAGATCGTTTCAGAAACCAGCGCGAGTAATATGCCTAAGATTTCAGTATCAAGCAGTGACGTCAGTTGCAACAGACGCTCCTCAATATCGTACTTCTCTGACAGACTCCCTCACCAACACCGCTCCAGTCGCCGGCCATCTGCACTCCGGGTTCTCTATATTTCGGGGAATTAATCTTCCGATCGAGAGGGCACAAAAAATCCAACTCGTGCTCATTAAAAAGAAGTAAGATCTTCCGTCACAACTCTGCGGAAAAGTTTCCGAGAACTGCGCGACTCCAGTTATCTTAAGAAGTTCCTTTACGGCCAGATCGGTGATTATTATTTATCAATTAAAAGAAAACAAAGTTTTCTTTATTAATACACCCAAAACTTTCACCCCAATATCGTTGGAAATGACATTTACTTCCCCTCTTGATGAGGCTACTAATTATTAGCCAACTCCTCGAATTCTATTACGGGTTTTTCTCCAAAAGCATAATTTAGGTTTCTGTCGGTACAGAAGCAGAGTTTAGGAAGAGGTAAGGACTTCCTGATTACTGTCTATTTTTTTACGTTTGCTATTTGACGAAGTCATATGAAACTTAATAACTGGTTTTCACAATCTTGGTAAATTGGAAATAATTTGACTTTAATTAACAGAAACGTCTTTATCCTCTCCACTTCACAGAGACATTCTCACTTTCGTGCCCCTTTTCTTCCATTTCCACCCACAGAAGCTCCTCATCTCTGCCTCTCTCTTTCTCGTTTTTCCGGTGCCTCCAAGCTGTCTCGCTCCTTACTCTCTTTGCGAGCTCTTACTCTGAGTAATGAGTTCGAGGAAGAGGCGCATCTCGAAGTTGCATCCGCGTCGCACGCGTCTGCGACTCGCCACTAGCAGGCGCCCCTCCCACTTGCCACAGGAGGGCGAAACTGATACAGACACATGAAGCAACTGATATAGACACATGAAGCAAGGTAAAGGACAAGATGGATTCAGTGACTACAGACAAGAGCGAGTTGAGGATATGGCAAGTTAAATAAGAGCAATGTAGAGCGACTACCTTCGGAATAAATGAATTTGTTATCTTGAACTTGAAAACTACTGCTAGTTATTTTCCGAAGCTGGTCGGCAACACTAAAATGGACGCAACACTATATTATATTTTCTGAAATATTTTTCTCTGACGCTTAAATCCGAAAAACAATTAACAACATAATTCTCACGCAACATTTTTTTCTATTTCGTTACTGTCTACAAAGGAGAGCAAACAGAATTAAACATTATTTAAAAAAGGCAAAATGGTGACTGGTGTAGGAAGATACGGCTGTCGCAGTTCATTTGCACGCGAAATGGAAAAGGGTGGGAGGAGAGCGCGAGGTGTCCGGATGGCAAAACGCGCATGTCTTCCTGCCGCCGTTATCTCCCTTTAGAAAGGCAACGGCAATCGCAGCAGATGGTCGATTTTAAGAAACGAAGTGTGGTCGTTGCATCTGCTGCGCGACGTGTTCAGATTCGGAAGCTCTCAGCGCCGCGGCGACAGAGATGAATGGCGCGAGGAGCCCAATCGAATCTAAATGTGATGTCGACAGATCAAAAATTAGATTTTGCCTCCACTACCCTCCGCGCTAATGAAAAAGAATCTCCGACGAAGATGGCGTCCTGAAGACATTGAGGGAACCCCAGGCTTGGTGGGGAGAAGCTCTTCGTAAGCAGCTAGGGGACTGGGACAAGAGCTGTAGATGAACAGAATTTTAATAATAATAATAATAATAATAATAATAATAATATATAATAATCTCTTAAATTCAATTAGAACGATGGCCTATGGTAGATGAATTGATGTCACGCAATATAAGTACAATTAATATAAAAATAAAGCCATATACAAGCAAAGAAAATGAAAGTAGAGTAGATTAGCATCAGAATGCTTCACTTAACGAATGCGGGAAGAGTAATAATTTTCACCAAAACAATTTCTATTAGATAATCAAAACTGACAAAGATAAACTAACTATTGACAAGCTAATATGTATACAATAAAATGCAAAGAAAACAATTCTAATAGGACTTATGGGGGCCAAATTAAAAGACATTTGAGAAACATAATTATTGGACATTTTAACGAGTGGTGATACAACGGCACATTCTTCAAAGCATTATTTGTAACTTTTGAAATTTTCGAAAATTCAGAGAGTTCAACGGAATTGAGGCCACCCCCATTTTTTAAGCGTTCTTTGCTCTATTCGAGGAAACAATTTGAAGCTACTTTTGAGAAAAAATTGCGGACTTACTCGGCAAACCGAAACTTGTTTTTATTATTTTAAACAAAGTAAATTTACAATTCATTTTACATTTGAAAAATTAGTAAATATGTTAACTTTGGTACATTTTACCGTCTTCTTACGTGTAGAACAAAAATCCATTTTATTACTTTTGATTAGGAGTCAAAGTTGAGGAATATATGTGATTATGTATATATTGTGACTAATTTGGAAACATATAATGAAGTTTTAAGGGTTGAAGTCTGTGTAATTGGTTGATTTCTTCACTATTGTCTAATAGGTTAAGAGCTGAAGGACATAAGTGTTTTTCGAGACGCAGAAGATTGCTTGACCTGCTTATTTCGATTCTTTCAAAGACTGGTACTTTTAAGTCTCTGTGTAGCATTGCGTTTGAGATATACCATGGTGCTGCAGCAATCGTCCTAAGCCCTTTTGATTGAAATATCCCACACAAAGCAAAAGCCTCTCCAAGATGGAGGATAGTTCATTAATTTGAAGGCCCAAATCGAGCTACAAGACTGTGGGATTATTGGATTAACACTTTCCATTTACACATTTTCACACAATTTTAAGTTCATAGTAGTGTTCTTTTGTTGGTTCGTATTTCTTCCATTCTTCTCGGTTTCGTGCCGTGTCGGTGATAGGTCATGTAAAGCTGTGCCTGTGGTTTCGCCAGAAAAATAATGATTTTCGACCATACTACGTATTATAGAAACAACACAAACGAAATATTCGCCCATTACACACACTAAACTAATAATACATTCCCCCAATGTTCTCCAAGCATTTTTTAAAAGAACAGACATCAAAGATATGCATTTCTTGAACAATTATAAAATGCACGCGAATTTACTAACGGATATCAAAATGCATTAATTCGTTTACGGCTCCTTGATCTTTCTCATTAATGTAATTAGAAGTCATGTTCCAGTAGACATCGTAGAATATTTGGAATATACATTCACATTTTCGTTAAAATCAATAACTCGCGAGACCTTGTGTAAATAGTAAGAGAATACGTTTATATAAGCAAAAGTAATGGATAATGAATGGCACTCCAGTACTACCTAAATAGATTTTAAATACTCTGTGGTGTATTTTTATATAACCTCTGTGTAGTTCTTTTATACCTATTATAATATATACGTGTGTAATAATAATAAATAGGACTTATTACATCTCTTTAGGAACAAACAGGATTACGGATACTGACAAACAACAAATTATTATGTGAATATAGTGTTTCTACCAACTTCGTTCCCCAAAATTTGGCATGGCGTGGGAGCAACGCCACATGTATGTATCGAAGGTCTGCACAGAAGAGAATGTTCTCATGTTCTGTATTTCGGATGTTCGTTTATACTCACTTCGTCTATACATGCGGTCGGAGTCCACTGGAAACTTTGCAGTTTAACTTTTTATTGCGGCGAAGTTGCCGCTCCTGTTCGAACTACAAGCGAACCGACTCAGAAGTTCCATTCGATCGACCATAAATATATCATCCTATAGCCCATTCTCAGCGGCTCGTGAGCTCGACGGGCGCGATCCTCGCGGTCGGGCGCTGTTTTTCGAAAAGGGTCTGCTTCTACAGCGCCGTCACTGCTCTCCATCTCCTACCGCCGACCAAGAGAGGTGGGCTCAGTGCATCAACTGATGTTCCTGCACTGCCTCTGACCGGGAAGTACTAAGTCGGTCCCGACGGTGCAGGAGTTTCGACACTAGCTTGTCATCTAGGTTCAATTTAGTTGCTGTCAGGTGAAGAATTCATAGCGACCGGCTGCTCTGATTTTCGGTAGTTTTCCGAGGTTTCTCCGATCAACATCAGACGAATGTCGGACACAGTACCCTCAACAAACGGGCCACGGACGTGTGCGATCTTCCTTCCTCTTCCTCCTGTCGTACCCACACCCCTTTATACATACATTTACACTGACATGCACTACACTAACATACATGCCGGGAGGACCAGTCGGGGGCTTAGAGCTTTTCCCGAGTGGGGCGGTGCCCCGCTGGTGGGAGATACCTGGGTAGTAAAACCCCGCTAGTTAGACGGTAGGTAGGCGCCGGATCTCCCCATGCAACGGGGAAAAATCAGCGTCACCTTTCCATGAAAAACCTAATAAACCAAATAACAAGATGCAATACACTTGCGGGAATAATGAACCCAGTAGCTGACGCGCCGGGAATTGCTTAAGAATAATCAATCTTCCTTCTTCAATCGCCGCGCTTCGCCATCTGCTCGGGACTCATCGCCTACAATCGTTTTGTATCTCATCGCACCCGAGCCTAACTTATATCTGAAGAGCAAACTTTTTACGCTAAACTGAATTTACGACAAGAAAATGCATTTGTATTGTTTAATTTAATTCCAATGTAATGTTCTTAATAATTTTAAATCGTATTTAAACTCATTTTCATTATAAGTTTGAATTTTTTAAATTCTGTTTTCTGAGTTATTTTAGTTTTTCTCTAGCAGTTTTTGTACATGAGATTGATTATCATGATCTATTTCTACTTAATTTACGAAATAATTACTAGTTTTGCGTGAAGCCGTAAAGACGACAGAGATAAGCTACAAAAGCCATTTGATTGAAAAAATCACATTGTGTGAAACGTTAGTTTTGATTGTATTATTAGACTACACACTATTAATTACTTGGAATATAAGTTTTCACAAGCAAGCAATAACTTCATATTTTTTTAACGAAATCTCAGATGAAGGTAAGACCAATCTCGAAATACACCAACAACCAAAACTACGAAAGCAACGAAGTTGTCGTGCCAGGCATTTCTTCGGCCCAGGAACATTTAGAAAATCAGAAGCTTGCATGCACAGCAACGCAGGCGTCTGGAAAGGCGTGAATGGGGAGGCGATGAGTCCGCCGAGGTCTTCGCCAGGCGTTTTTTTCGCCAATTAGCGCTGGAGGGGCCAGAAGCAGTCGCCGCCAACGAAGGCTTGTCCCAGTGAATGGCGTCGTTCGGACGCGCGCCGCCTCTCGCTTCGGCTCCTCAGCCTGCAATTAGCGATTTACTTACGACGCGATGATGAAAGAAGGATACGCTCTTCGTCATTTTCAAATAGAATTAATCTAAATAGAACAGTACTTTCTTGGTCTTGCGCCATATCCGTCTGAAGATTTTTTTGCTTCTGCTGAAGAGTGGGGACGTGTGTGAAGAGTAAAATACAACACCGGTTTCACAAAGGATCTCTGGCGACAAAAACTAATGGAGAGTGTTCCAGTGTTTTATATCCGGCGAACATATTAAAGAGACTATGAATAACTAAAAATGACTGAAAACAAACAAGGAATGCGGGATGTGATTCCCAGTTTATAAATTATTTGTGAGGATAAGTACATATCACTGCAACGAATCCGACATTAATTGCGAGCGATCTTTTAAAAGATGTAAAATGGTTTCCACGATTTAACGCCGTGAAGCACGACACCCCCGTTTCCTCGATGTAAAAGACCCAAAAATTTTCAACCCATTAATTTTCGTTTCAACTACAGGAAGGAAAGTGATTAGAACCTCATCAGCCGGCGGGGGAATTGCGATTTTTTTTCCTCCGTCGTCATCCGCCTGAACCTGAAGTACGAAAAAATGTCTTTTTGCAATTAAGTCGGGAGGATTTCTTAATGAGCTTCTCCTAGATGGAGCGGCAACGCTTCATTTTGTCGGTTGTGCAGACACAGCTCTCGTTAAAAAGATTCGAAAGATGTCTGGGATTTCTGATTAGACGACGGAAGCGCGAGCAGCGGCGGTCGGCTGGTTGCGATCCGGCCGCTAGGAGCGCGGTGGGTGGCCACGGCTGAAGGCGGGCGCTGTTCCCTTCATCCGTCGGCTGCCCCGCGCACGTGCGCGCCCACCTGCCGTCAGGGCGCGGAATCACCCGCTCGGCCACCGCCTCTCTTCATCAACTGTCATGGCTTATATTCAAATCAGACCACAAAGTTCTCTCTCACTAAGAACTAGCTCGCAACCAGTGGCGGATCCAGCCGATCATTGGGGGGGGAGGGGGCACATCATAGATTTTTGTTAAATAAAAAAACATTTGTTATTTTATTTATATTATTTTTGTAGTGTATATATTATATTATACAATACTATTTTTTAAATAATTACATAATTCTAACATAAATATTTAACTCAAGCTTGCCAAATAAAAGAACTAACAAATGAAAACTCTAGGCCTTTTGGAGGGGAGCATGGCCCCCATGAACCCTCCCCCATGGATCCGCCACTACTCGCATCTTTTAAACATGAAACAGTTCCATCAATCTGATCGAATATTTTACGGCTAAGAATGCAATAAAAGTGTTTAATATCATGTGCGAATTGAAGGAGGCTCGTTGAAAATAACTATTTTCAAAGTGTATATTGATTCTTTACTTCTGAATAATTTTTCAAATGGTCGGATTCATTTAACAGCATGCATTGTAGAATATCTAAATACTGGAATATTATAAATTTAGAAATCTTATAATCCCAGGTGAGCAAGAATGTTCGTAATTAATGTATATATTTGAAACAAAAGATAACGACGGCTGAAGGTCGGGGTACTCGGGTTTGTTCCCGAGTCTGCCCAATAAGACCGAGGAGGAAGTAACGCTTTCTAGTGATAACAGCGGACCGCGATGTCCCTCTATAAACATTAATTCTAGGCAAGTCTATGCGTCCTTCTAAAACTATTGAGACGATTTGTTTCACACAAAACTGAATTCTGTAATACTGATTTTTCAGTTTTTTGACCGATTCACCCGAATTGTTTTAGAAAACAAATTGTTAATTCACTAGATATTACAAAAGTGACTTCACATTTCTGCCATTACTACCCACGAAAAGGAAAGACACGACCTATCCGCTGTTCGTTCTATCGAAACTATGTAAGTCTAGCGAGTCATTCAAATTCTCAGCGGGTCTCCGCGATTCGCCCACCCCGCCCCGCCCCCGCGCCAGTCGCCCGGGCGATAACGGCGGCGGCGGCGCCGTCGACTCATCGTTCTCCCACTCCCCCTCCCTGCGCAGATCTCGCGGTCTTCAGCTTCGTTTTCATTTTCCGCCACATTTGGCTCGGCAAGCAGATCGGGGATGTAGCGCGAGCGGCGGAGGGGGTCCCTCCGGCGCCGCCTCCGCCACCCCCCCCCGGCGGCAGGGAACGTTTGTTCGGTTTCCTTTCGGCGACGTCGGAATCCGACAGAAGCTAAGCAGTTACGCTCCGTCCCCAAGCACAGTACATTCAGCCTACAGACGAGACATTTTAGGCTCGGATTATTTTGGCGTCGGATATTATTATTTATTATTATGGGGTATTATTATGACGCGTACTGTTATTATTTTAGGCGCGGATCATATTGGCATTTTGGAGTCGGATTATTCCGGCTTCTGCGAGCTAGCGGTGTTCTCAAGCCTGGGCCCCGTTTTTATTTACTATCCACGCCGGCGGGTAAGGGAGACACGCCGAGCACGACGTATACTAAAACTGTTTCTAGCTTACTCGGCCTGAGCTCGAGAGACAAGGAAAACGGAACTACTGCGATGCGTCATTCACGTCTGACCCGGCATCGCTCTTCTTTGAGATAGGGAGCAGGAAGGCAGATAGAAAGGCAGAACTTGGGTTCGGTTTTGCAATAAGTTTATTACATATTGCCCTCACCAAATCAGTTCAGATTGTGTTGTAATTTGACATTTCCGTACTTCACACAATCCACAAATCCTCTTTGATTTAGTGTCGCTGGCTCAGAAACGGTGAACAGCGTTGAACTGTGTTTTGTGGCTTGAAGAAAATGCGTTGTGCGTTTTGCTTTAGAAGTCAAAGAAAGGAAAAGAGTTGTGATAAGAATTGAAGAAACGTTGGAGGCGATCGAAAGAATTAAAAACGTTAATGTTTGTGATTAGGTGATACTGAAAACCAGGTTTGAAAAACATCCTTTGAAGATGTCAAACAAGAAACAATGAAATCCTGCCCAAAAATGAAACTAGTGAAGCTACAACTGCACATGCTTTCTCACCTCTATAATTATTGAAATTTTCAAAAAATTCAGAAAATTGAACGAAAATGATAGCTGTGCCATTTTAATTGTACTTCGCTCTGTAGGAGGGAAACAACTTAAGAAAAAATTGGAGCCATTTCTTAGAATTCATTCACAATTCGCAAAAGCAGAAATTACGCGAAGACAACTCGTTTCTTTTAAAAAACTCTTGACGGAACGACAGAGCATTTCACTCGCAAGTGTTTTTTTTTTTCTGCGACCTACAGCCGCGATACATTCCGTGAAAAAATATTACCTTTTGACCATTCCTTTGCAAGAAATTTACAAAAAATTAATTGGCTGATGATTAAAACGCTATCATACTAACGACCAATACGTGATTGGGTACAAGGAATTTACGACTAATATTTTATCTTTATTCAAGTATCTTAACGTTTGCTTTCACTGGCAGTTATGAAACATTTAATAATTTTAGTGGTATTTGGTACACATTTGTTGTCTCCAGGAAGAACACAATGTAAAACAATAACAAAGTACTATTCCAGTTCACCAGGCAGTTTCTTACAAACTGTGGTATTTCCACAAAACCAAAAAGAAACGTCCAGGAACGAAGCCGAAATACCGCAATACCCGGAGATGTGTCAACACTAGCGCAGTTAACCGTAAATCCACTAGAGAGTCCAAATATAAAAATGCCGAGTCGAAACAAGTATCCAAACCCTTCAATCGTACTCGCAACATACGCCGGACTTCTCGCACACACCGCCTGCTGCTCTGGTGGCGGCGCCCGTCTTTATTCCGGGTCCCCCATAACCTCGCTGCTCAGCTGCCGTTTTCGCTCACTGGCCCCTCGCTCGCCCATTGGCCGGCCCCTTCGCCGGTTTGTCGCCCCGATGAAACTCGGGGCTGCCGCTTCGCGCCGCTGTCCTCCGCGCGTTTTTTGAAACGCCGCATACAGCCGCAACAACATTCTTAGTATGCGACAGTCGTGCTTGCAATGCATGTATGCAATGCTTACAAACGAGAAAAACGTCACGCCTTAATCACCACTGAATGCCTCAAACTTCCTGCACCGCGATTTCCGTCACATCGGCACGTCATAAAACTTGTTTGGGCAAACAACAAACACGATATGCCAATGTATACGCATTTTGTGAGGTACTGTATTGTTTACTTTAACTCACGTCGAAATAAATGTATTCAGAAAATTACTTTAATCATTTTTTTTTTAAATTATACTTTTATACAGCACGTCAAAAAACCTCCACCCTCATCATTTAAAATTCCTGCGCGACAGGGAATGACCTATAGTCTACAGCATACGTGAACCTTGGCATAATATGAAAATTGCAGTCATTTATCTTTATTTCGCTCAACTGCCCACAAACGGGTTTCAGGAGACACGCAGCTTATCAGTGTACTCGGAATCTCCGCGGGCGCCGCCAGCAGCTGGAGGGAGGCGATGCCGCCGCAGCCCTTAATATCCAAATGTATTCCCAGAACGAATTTGAAGAAGGCGTACGTTCGCCCCCCTCAACGCGGCAGAGCGTGCGGGCAAACAGCGCAGCTCTTCAAACACGCCATCCACCAGCGCGGAGGGAGGGGGCGGGCAGGTGCCTGGCGGGGAGGCGCTCGCGTCATCTTGGCCAGCGGGCGCTTTGTCCGGTGGCGCGGCCGGCGGCCCTCAAGTGGCCCGTGTCTCTGCGATGGATGCGCCGCCCCCGCCGCCACCACTCACATCCACCCCCGCCCCCGCCAGGCCAGGGCAGGCCAAGCGGAGCGAGCGCCTGCTGCTGCTGCTTTCATATTGCTGCCGCGCCCCCTTTTACCTGTATTAAAAGTAATTTCGCAGCCTCGAGACCAACTGCGAAGGGCGGGCGGGCGAGCGGGCGCCGCGTAAAATGTTTTCGCTAATCAACGCGCGGGAGGGAGGGGTTGAGGGGGGGGGGGAGCGGAGAGGGAGGGCTGGTTTCGCGCGCGTTTTAATTCCACGAGTCGCCGCCAGAGGGCGCTATTGTGCCCGGCGCACATTCATTAACGCGAGGCCTTACGCGGTTTTTGGATGGGGGAGGGAGGCGGCAGCGGCGGGAACGACGTCCAGTGATGCGCATTTTACCGTTGGATTTTGAAAAAGAAAAAAAAGGTACATTTCCGACTTGAAAACGTGATAATAGATTCAACACATTTCGAAAGATTTAATGTACACAAAAGTGATCACGCCATTCAAGATTTCTCCGAAGTCTTGGAAAGAGATGTGACGCTTCCGACTCATCATTGATACTAATAGATAAAAAACTCCGTAGGAGGAGGGCTAGTAGTCACGCTCCGCCGCTCCTTGTGGATGTGGAGCCGTTCTTCCTCTCCCCTCGCGCAATCGCCCTACTGAAATACGAAGCGAGGGGCGGCAGCAAAGCCTCGACGCCCGGCGCTCGTGAACGCAAGGCTGGAGGCCTCCGCTCCGTCCCCTTCCTCCGCCCCAGCCACCTCACTGCACCCCCCACCATAGTCGCCACCGTCTTGCCCTCCACGGCCTGCTCCGCACCGCCACAAGCACCAAGAGCCGAGTCGACAGCCACTTTCCCCAGATTGTTCACATTTTGTCTTTTAATTTTGTATTGGAGTAAAATGAGTGGATTTGTGAAATATGCTTCGCCACTGGAATTCCAGCACCCTTGCAGTTACAAACAAAAGACTTCATTCTAATCGACAAACATATTTAATTCTACTATTGAATGACTACACTACCGAAACAAGTCTTAATGTATGTTAAGCATCTTCTTTGTTTTTTAAAAAAGAAAAAATTGTATGTTTGGATAACTTTGCTAGGTGGTCTTTTACTGGAAAGGTGAGTAGCATTGTGTTTTAAGTTTCGAAAGATGCCAGTCGTGTGCATGTATGGGAATGGACCTGCATGAAAAAAATACTATTACCGACCTGAAAATGGCTCTAAACATAGTCGAAAACGTTGGCAATAAAAATATCATTGTATATATTTCTGTATTGGACCAAAACGAAAGAATCTTCCACATCAAATTTCAGAGGCAATAACACATACAACAATGCTAAAAAATGTTCAAAGTTGGTGTATTACTTTTTTACGGTATGTTGTTCCAGATCTATGGCAAAACTTTCTGCTGGTTAGAACAGGTGCTGGATGAACAAGCTCCGTTTGATAAATATTTTATATTTATATTTTTGAGTGTCGTCTCCACTTAAATGTGCAGTAGAGCCTACCACATTATGTGATACCTCCACATAATGGAGATACAAATATTTTACCCTTTTTGTAATTCCACTGACGGGAACGTAATGACTAGGGAGCGGATTTCTTTGATTTTGCAAATTTCTCTGTTGCTTCTGTGCATAGCTAAGTGAAATTTCTTGACATTTGTTTAGAATATGATGCTAGTGCATTTTTATGCATATTTGGCCATTTTTCCTGTTGGTGCTTATTCTTGTAATTATAGGGCGCATATTTTGCATATTTTGCTCAAATAGAAAGTTATCTATAAGCGTTTCATCTTTTCATAGAATCTATTTGTGAGCGTTGATTGGTTCGAAAGAGCTTGTCACATTATTTGAAGCCAGTCAGAAGAAATACAAACAAGACATACAATATTCTTCACTGAAGTGAATATTTACTTGAATTATTTCTTTCGTGAAGAAGGGTAGAGATTCTATTATGTTTGCACAAAAAATACGTTTCATTCCAAGCATTCTTCTCCTAAATTTTAGAAAAATGTATAGAGGAAATTAAATATTGTTAATTTTATTTGCATATTAAAGTGCATATTTAAGTATTTTTAGATCATAATTACATATGTTTCAAAGTATATTTCAAGATTTTTAGGGCATACTAAATCCTCTCCCAAGTAATTTCCATCAAGAGTGAGCTACTTCACCTTTCAAAACGTAGCACGTCAACACTTAACAAGTATCTGAGGCTTACAAAGAATCTTGGACTGCA
This sequence comes from Acheta domesticus, assembly GCA_031308135.1. Lineage (NCBI taxonomy): Eukaryota > Metazoa > Arthropoda > Insecta > Orthoptera > Gryllidae > Acheta > Acheta domesticus. Next base: position 68,201,898 of record JAHLJT010002406.1, read on the forward strand.
ACGGGCGGCGAGGGAAAAACTACTGCTACCGCGAGGGGGGGGGGCGGGGAAGGAGCACGCGACCTCTCTCTGCCCCGCTCGCCCCCGCCCGTGTCGCAGCTTGCCGCGCCGCGCCGGCCGCTCGCCAATCCATCACCTTGCTTTTTTCAACATTTCTCCCCGGCCGCTAAATGGAAAGCAAACTTCCAGCGCCGGACTCCCGCCTCCGGCCCTTCGCGTAGCCCCAAGTTAAACATTTTCATCGACTGCTTGACGTTGACCGACATCCCACACGGAACATGATTGGTGCAGGGCGCCAGGGGCGGGGGTTGGGGCTCAGGGGCTTGGAGTCTCATACGCAATCCACGCAATCGACCAGTGCGCCTCCTCTCTTTTTTCTCACGGACCTCGGATTCACCTCCTTTGCCGGATGTATCCAGTGTGTGCATCGAGCCGTTCTTCTAATGGTTACAAACTTCTCTGACTGTTGACGAAATGCTTACCTATACTTTGTCGAGAATGCAATTTTATCATAAAGATTTCACAAAATTTAAAATACCAAACTAGCAAAGAATCAAACATATGTATGTATCAAAAATGTGGCTCTAGGCAATTATTTCTAGAATGTGTAGGAAATATATTGAACAAAAATATGCATGAGTTCAAAGAACAATATTACTTGTGTAAGATTCAGTATGTTTTTTTCATCTCGAAAAAAAAATGAACACAGAATTTCAGAAGTTGCGGATTAAGTTTGTTCTTAACAGTAAGTTACTTCGATATTTTTCCGTTCATTTGCTACAAATTGAAAACTAGCGACATTACAAACATAAATCCGTGAAACATAAAACTGAAAGAGGCGCTGAAAAATGTGCCCATGAACTGAGCCAAGATGAGCATGAACCTCATCAAATATTGTTCGCCATCCTTTTCTCTTTGACGAAGACAACTCCCGCACACTAACAAACAAACGAGCATCTACCATTACGAGCTTGCCGTACAAATAAGTAAGATACGAGCTCTTTCCAATGAGGCTCGCACCGCAGACCGTTAGCACTGGGCGTCATGTGCACTGCAGAAAAGACGAACAGCTTCCGAAATCCAAAACCAGTCCGTGACCGCCGGAGGGGCAACGCGATGGTACTTGAAAGCCGACCATAACGATACGTGGTCGTTTTGTTGGCATCCCTGTGCGAGGAGCACCGCACCGGCGAGCAGCGTCGCAGCGCCCCCCCCCTCCCGCAGGGCCGCGGTCTCTTTCAGCGAGAGGCTCCGCCTTTATGCCCGTTCGCGAGACCGTGAAATGTTGTGACAAATATCAAATGTCACATGCGGCGGAATAATAATTGAAGCGTCCTTAATTGGACATGTTTCATCTGTCAAGCGGACCGTAACGCGTGTTATCGGCCGGGGGCCCGTGATGAGTATCTCTGCTCGCCGCGCCGCGCCGCGTCGGCGAGGCAGGCACACACGCGTGCGGGCGCGCGCGCGCGCGTCTCCGCGGGCCGCGCTGGCGCCCCCGCACGCACGCACGCGCGCACGCGTCGTCAAAGGACGAGGACCGCTCCTCGCGAACGCACGAGACGCGCGCTCTGTCAGCGCAGCCAACGTCTCGCAGAGACGTCGCCCGAACGCCGCACGCTGACGAGGCCTTTTGCGCAGATCTGCACTTGTAAATCGCGTTTATTTCTCTCAACGTTAACATACAATCGCGCTGAGGCCGGCGTTAGAACTGTTTGGTCTCTTCACTTTCAATATTATTGCATTTATGCACGAAATGAACGACAGATGCTTGAATGCAATCGAAAGGGTGTAAGCACATTGTGCTTTGCACTCTTTCGATAGAAATTTCATTTGCTAGGAACAACGTAAAAACACGTAAACTCACTATTCCAAAAAGCTTGATTTCATCAAACGTTAATAAAATGTCAATGATGAATTGCACAAGCATTTCAATTGACGAATTCAAAGGAAAAGCCAAGGGCGAAAAGAATGGAGAAAGAAATGTGAACGAGAGGAATGAGAACATTAGATCGTCCGTGCCAACAGTAACATCAAGAACTAAAGGATGAGAACATCGCAATATTGCTACATCTGAAATGGAAAGGGAAGAGGGAAGAATACTTACCACTGCGTACTTAGTGTAGAAAGGATTGAAAAGGAATGAAAGGAAAAGGGGAAACCTATGCTCCCTATTCTAATACACATTGAAGAGCAATGAAAAAATGTAATATAAAATTCCTATACAAAGAAAAATACTTCTATTTCTTCAGTACACACGTCCCTGAGGATTGTAATTTTGATGAAGACAAAGGCAAATTCAAGTGTTTGCTTCAAGAGAAAACTGGCTCATTTTCAAACAAGTACCCAATAATATCAATGTCAGATTTCAATACGCAAGTTAGAAAGGATGACATAAATAAGTCTGTAACGCATGGCTGGACATTATTTCAGTTTTGTAAGGTAGGAACCTAAACAGTAATTACACGTATGTGTGAGATATGCATGTACATGTTGCGATACAAAATGTCAGATCAATTATAGATTTTACTAGCGGAACCCGGCAGAAGTTGTTCTGCACATCATCTCCCTCTTTTTCCTTCCCTCTCCCTTTCTTTCTCAGTCTCTCTCTCTCTCTCTCTCACACACACAGACACATATACACTCTCTTTCTCACTGTCTCTCTCTCACACACACTCTCTTTCTCACCGTTTCTCTCTCCCTCTCTGTCTGTTTCTGTCTCACTCTGTCCCTGTCCCTCTCATTCACATTTAGTTCCAAATTCTGCACGTCTCTGAGCAGGCGGGGTAATTATCGAGACGCACCGGACCAGCAAAAATGTGTTCAAGAAGTTCTCATCCTGTAGATTACGGTGTGACAAACGTGTCTTTGAGGCCTTTGGCCTCGGCCTCAAATTTTAATTTTTAATGACCTAGAACGCTTCGTTTAGGAGTTATTTAATGATATAGATTAAAAAATGCTGCCGAGTGTTGCGAATTGTATTTGACATGAATATTTATTTTTGTTCTACAGCGCCATCTAGTAGAGTTACAACAAAATTAACAGCAAATAAACCTTCCGGGTGAAAAAGCACGTAGATGTGCCAACTTTCATGAAGATCATTTACATATATGATCAGCGATACGAATGCGAATATAATCGCACAGATATCTGTCCAACGAAGCGAAATATTGAACTCAGAACTCTGATGATGTACGTACAGATCAGTTTGGTAATAAAGAAAATCAGACTGCATACTCGAAGGATAACAAACGTGCACGCGCTACAAAGAAAATGAGTTCTGCCGGAATCTTCGGCTTAATTGGAAGTGCGATTTGCGGAAGTCTGAGCGTTTCTAAATAACTGCATTTTGAGAAAAAAAACCCTAATGCCGACACAAAAGTTGAAATTTACAAAAGTGTAATAAAATCACTCAACACATACGCTGCAGAAACTCCAGCAGACACTCAAAAAACTTTGCAAATAGGGGCAATTGCTGAGATAAATGCCATAAGGAGAATTAAGGAAAAGATCAGGTCATAGAAAATAACTAATAAAATAAGGAAAGACTTAAAATACAAGATAGGTGACTGGGGTTGTGGTAAGAAAGCTGGAATGTGACATATATTCAATAGAGAATGAAGACTGAAAAATAAAGGACGAGCAAGAAGGGAAAATAAATCACTAGAAGAGGCCCAAGAAGACAGAGGAAAAGATAAGTGATGCTGTTCCTGAGAAGAACAGGCTGTAATAGGAGAGAAAGATTTATTCCAAGATGCAATTACATGATGAGATTGCAAAGAAGCAAAATAAAATGTTACAATGCTGTTAAGCCTGTAATTGCTACTACTTCGTGCATTTCCTTCACTCAAGCATTACGCAAAATCGAACTAGCGTTTTCAATAGGATTGGAATCATTAAATGTCGATGAATATTATCAACCCTCTATAAATATGCCAGATATTACATCACAGATAATAGAACCAGTTGCTATTTTCTGCAGTGGCAATAAAGGATACAGAGGATTTAAATAGTACCTCATATTATAAACTCCATAATATGGTGCTTATATTCACACCCAATAAGGAAGTAAATTTGTCACACACTGATGCTTGGAAAACTCATACTGTGCGTGCAAGAGTTGCTTTCAAGGATTCAAGACGTCAAGAGCCAGTGATAAGCCTACTTTTGACTTATTGTCAGTGCATACGAAAACATACGATGCAAGGCAGGTCTCAATTTTGCCACAGCATGAGGCAATAAATACTCTGCAAGAAGAGAAATAATCTGAAGTCAAACTTCTCGTAGGGACAATTCCCAACTCATTTTAGGAGAATGTAAAATTTCAAATTTTAGTTCATCGTTATTGCTATGACTTTTACGCAGCTAAGTTGTGGTACAAATGTGATAAGTGCATTGCAATTAATTGAAGAAAGAAAAAGAAGCTAGATGCTAACGTGCAGTGTTCGCTGTTTCCGAGATTTTCTTATCACACGAGCACTGCATGTCATGTTTGCGGCTAGTGAATATTACCTGTTTATTATCTCATAATACTAACGGAGTATTGCATTAAAATATTAAGGATCAATACATATATATTCGTATTTTTTACATTAATAAAAATTGTTTACTGTGATATCCTATTTCGATTCTGGAAAAAAATTTAAAATGTAAAAAGTAGTTAAGAATGTGCTCGACGATGCATAAGAAGAGAATAAATAAATATACACCAGTGGCGTTTTCTTCGGGTGTGTACGTCGTATGCAAACGCCCAAGGAAATAAAAAAAATGATCCTTGGAATTCATTTAATTTTTTTATTCCATCTTCCGTGCGATCCCCGTCTTCGATTGTCATCAGCGCGTCCATGTAATGCAGGCAGTGTGCGAGCGCAGCTCGGGGCGTTGGCGAAATAATCCTGAATGTATCCAACGTCTTCAGGACGTATCGTGTAGCGGCAGCGCATGCGCGCGACATCCTACTCAACGACGAAGCATGTGAAGGCGTTGGATCTCGACTCAACGGCCTGTTGGGCCCGCTAGTGAACCGTAGTGAGCGAGCGTCCGTTGACTGTGATATTCTCCGATGCGCGTTGTAGCCTTTAGCGATACTCATGAAATTCGTGTTATTTTGATATGGATCAGGGAAAAGTAGTTTAAAAGCTTTTAATTTTTTTCTTGCCTTTCGTATGCTAAAAAGAATAGAGTAATGGGCAACCCTATCCTAACCTAATAATATTTCAAAATTATTTTTTTTAAACAATTGAAGAATGAGAAAAAAGCCGAGCTTGTAATTTTAATACTTAAAATGTATATTCTAATCTTTGTAAAAGAAACTGCAACACCAGGAATGTTATTTTGTATTTATCTGTCCCTCATTTTCCAATTTTATAATTTATAATAAATGTGATTTTTGTTTATATAATTCAATTTTACTCTAAATATGTATGCGAAAAGAATAGAATGGGTGATAACATTTCCTTCACTCCTTCACTGCCAACGCCCTAGATCCAGAGTGAGGAGGACGCCACAGGTATAGGTTTGTGTAGCATTGGTCCCCCAAAAATGATATTTCTGAAGATGAATAAGAAAAAATGTTAGATTATTTTGCAATACGAAATAATATATTAAACTGTCCAGGCAGGTTGTGGAGTGCTTAAGAGTAAAAAACTTGGACGTTCATGGTTCATGATGGAAGTGACACTCACCAATTCCTTTGATTTTAAATGAAAGAGTACTTCACAGCACAACTATACTATATACAGAGGAGATCGTGAAAAGGTTGATTCTGAAGAGAGATGTATTTTATTGAAATAATACCAAATAAAAAAATCATATTTCGAGATTTTATTATTGCCGAAAAATCTAATGGAAAAGTTCAGTTTTTTGTTCACAAGATTTAGTGAGTCCTAGATACCACACTACAAGAAACAGATTTATCTAACATTCTCAATGGAAAATAAGTTTCCATTTTGTGACCTTCAAAAAACACCGAGAATTTCCAACATTTAACCTTTCATAAGGCATGCTTTCAGGAGAAAGAAACCTGTTTTGAAGATTATGGGGGTGTTATTCTATGACACAAAAACATGAAGGTGGAAATCTTTCAAAAATCTCCTCCTGCGAGAGACGGTTACGTTGAGTATTCTCTACGAAAACAAAAATTATGTTTACAGATAAGAATTTTGGGGTTATATAATTAAAATCGTAGGCAGATGTAAGAATGCTCTAAAGAAATGAATGCGAATGTATTTAAACTTACAGATTCAGAGTTAGATACCCAAACAAAATTGTCAGATTAA